>JAKWIY010000593.1:0-33459 GCA_027704805.1 Solanum corneliomulleri
TGTAATGATCTTACTTAGTATGCTTAATTCGAAGCTGAATCACGGAAGGAGAGTAACTACTTGAACTGCAATGCAGAAGGAGAGAGAATGCAACAATAAACTTTTGGTAAATCAATTCCTTCCTTATTTTTTTCTCTCTTCTACTCTAATTTTGATCTTCTCCTCTGCATATTCGACATGGATGCCCACTCCTTCTAGCTATCTTAGATTTAATTAGAATTCACTTTTGTTGTATTAGACATTCATTTTTCAGTTTATATAAGTTAGAGAAAATGGTCCCCGAAAACCTAAGACGATTTACTTTTGAAAATTGCAACTTACAACCAGATCCTAATTGTGATCCTAAAAGGATAATTTGTCCATACCAAAACCCACACATTCTACCTCTGGGTTTGCATAAACTAAACCCCGCTCCAGTGTGATATCCCACAAACGACACATGAAAATTTCAAATCCTGCATTTCCAATCGAAGATCCTAATTGGGATCCTGAAAAGATAACTTGTCCATACCAAAACCCACACATTCTACCTCCGGGTTTGCATAAACTAAACCATGCTCCAGTGTGTTATCCCAGAAACCACACATGATAATTATCCCAGAAACCACACATGATAATTTCCAGTCATACATTCCCAATGGAAGATTATCTACAATTCCACGAACATCTAGTAATACTAATAGCGTAAAATCAATGGCAAAAGAAAAGAAAAAAAGATAAGTACAAGTAACTATCGCAATAAAAAGAAGAAATCTCACTACCTGGAGTGTTAATATCAATATTCATCTCCGTTCTAATCAATCTTTTTGCCCTCTAACTGGAACCCTAGTATATATATGGAATTAATTTTTTGTATAGTTTCTCAAAATACTATTTTTGTCCAATATATGTGTTACTTTTCTTTTTAATCAATCCAGAAAATGAAAAAAATATTTTTATATCATATATTTATATAAACGAGAACCATACGCCGACGTGACATCAACAAAAGCAAGAATTTCCTTTTTTAAAATTTATTTATTTCTAAAATTAACCCTCCGCTTTCATGAAAAGATGTGATTTTTATGAAAAATTGCGACTTTAGTGAAGCGAGCGACTTTTATAAAAATTATAACTTTTATGAAAAAAATGTCACTTTTATGAAAAGTTGCGATTTTATTGAAGAATTGTACTTTTATAAAAAAAAATTGAAACTTTTATGAAAATTTATGACTTTAATGAAGAGTTGCGACTTTTATCAAAAGTTGTGACTTTTATGAAAAGTTGCGACTTTAATGAAGAGTTGTGGCTTAACGGAAGTTGTGACATTTCTGATAAGGCACAATAAAAATTTGTTCACACTACCCTTTGTTGTCAATAAATAGTGGGATTTCCTTAATTTTAAACAACAAAAATACTGATCTTCTTCTTCTACATGAGCAAAATTTAGTATACTCGTGTACTTTGTTCATGTTTAGTAACTTACTAACACCATTGTTTTTGCATCAGTAAGTTTGTGAATAAAATCGTTCCATCCTGGGAAGATGTATTTTAAACCTTTTGTATTGGAGGCGAATAGTTTTATCTTAAAGGGGTACATTGTGCATTAAGTGGACTCCTTTTTTTTTGTTTCTATATTATTCTATTTTTACACATCTTGGTATGTATTTTTACACTCATTATTTTATGTTTATGATATTAATTGTTGTTTTTGAGTACATATTTAAACTCTATTGTTTATGTTTGTTCAAAGTTATTATCTCCGGTTAGATTTAACCTATACACATATCGTCCGTATATTCATTGTGCAGAAAATTATTATTGTACTCAGTTTCAAGAATTCATGGTGTGATATTCTATATTTAATTCTAATTTAAAAGTACTATTTATATCCTTACATACTATCTATTTTTACATAGACATGAAATTTCTCACTTGCCAATTGAAGAAATTCATTATGCAAGTTCAAAATTTTAATTGCTTTCATGTTCGAGCGTGATTTCCTTTTTAAATATGTTAACATTTTTGAATTTTCTCCTAAGACATATATCACAATTGTATAATTTATGCAACTTAAATGTTTCTTTTTATTAGGAAATGTCGGTGTATATATATTCTTATTTTCTTCTTTATTTTCCTTTGAATGTTGATTAAAGAACCAATGATTTATTATTTAGTCATTAATTCATTCAGTAGACGTTCTTGAGTTATGCGATAACGACAAATAATTAAATTCACGCTGGAACATTGCTAATATCTTTTTAAGAATCTATGTTTCATTATTTTTAATGTATCGATATTAGAAAAAAATGTATTTATATAACCTTACATATTATCTAATTTTACATAGATATAAATTTTCTCACTTATCAATTGAAGAAATTCATTATGCAAGTTCAAAAGTTTTAAGGGATAATGCACAAGTACCCCCTCAACCTATGCCCAAAATCTCAGAGACACACTTATACTATACAAAGGTCCAATTACCCCCTGAACTTATTTTATTAATAATATTCTACCCCTTTTCGACTTACGTGGCACTATCTTGTGGGCCTAACACTGGTTGACTTTTTCTTTCAAACTAGTGCCACGTAGGCCTAAAAGGTGTAGAAAATTACTTATAAAATAAGTTCGGGGGGTAATAGGACCTTAGTATAGTATAAGTGTGTTTCTGGGATTTCGGGCATAGGTTGAGGGGGGGTACTTGTGCATTTTCCCAAAGTTTTAATTGCTTTGATGTTCAAGCATGATTTCCTTTTTAAATATGCTAACATTTTTTAATTTTCTCCTAAGACATATATCACTATGCAACTTAAGTGTTTCTTTTTATTAGAAAATGCATTTGTATATATATTTTTATTTACTTATTTATTTCCTTTAATGTTGATTAAAGAACCAATGATTTATTATTTAATGATCAGTTCATTTAGTAGAGGTTCTTGAGTTATGCGATAACGACAAATAATTAAATTCATTTTGAAACGTTGCTAATATTTTTTAAGAACCTATTTTTCCATTATTTTTAATGTATGGATATTAGAAAAAAAATTATTTTCAAGTTCAATGCAATTATTATTTATGACTGCGCGAAGCGCGGGCAAATTACCTAGTTAAGTAATAATTTAAATTTAAAATGTCCCTTTTATACTAAATTAGATTTTTTACACGTGATTATCAATTCAAAAAAATTAAGCGAAGATTTGAATAATAAGTTTTGCACAAAATAATATTACAGATTCTTTTGTGAATGTGGATGGTCATGTATATTTCTTATTCGCACAAACCTATAAAGATGATAAATGAACAATTTTATTAGTTAAATGAAATAATGTACATATTTATTTTAATTTGATGAGGTTGAATCATATAAGTAGTCTTATCTCACTAATATTACCTTATAAACGATATTTGTTGTATGTTTTTCTGGTCATCTCATCAGATGTATTTTCACATGTATTCAACTTAATCTATTTTGATGTCATGAACATGTGGAGATGTCATTTGATTCATATATACTCATATATTTTTAGATTTTCGTGAGTTTTTTCTTAAAAAAGGAAATTAGAAAATTTTAAAATAATATGTTATGAAGTTAGGAATCTTCTTAATTAGATAATACATCTGTGACATATATAAATGCTGAAATATGAACTTTTTTTCTTCGACAAAAATATAGTAAATTAGTAAAACTAAAGGGCAATTTCTACAGAGTAATAGCTATTTTTAATCAAACTTCCTTACAATCTAAGTCACATAATTAACACTAATAAATAAAATCATTCTTTTGTCTTGAGTATCAAAAAAATATGTGATAATTCTATAACTCTTGAGAAGTTCAATAATTTTGAAAAAATATATTAAGAAAATTAATTAATTTGGACTACAATAAAAAGTCATATAAACTTTGCTTCGTCAAAAATTGTGAAATATTAAGAAATGGTAAATAAGTAAAATAAAGGCATAATACATAAACTTGACTCTTAACTTGGATTCGGCGGACAATTATGTCCCCGAACTTTGAGTATGGACAAGTGACATTTAAAAAAGTTAAAAAAGTTAAAAAAGTTATAGTTGTCAGCTGACGTCAAGTTAAGGGTCTTGCAATGTATATATAGTAATAACTATTTTGAAGCAAACTTCCTTACAATCTAAATAACATAAGTAACATTGATAAATAAAGTAATTATTTTATCTAGGGCATCAAAAAAGAATTTGTGACAATTCTGTAACTTTGAGAAGTCTAATAGTTTTGGAAAAAGATATCCAGAACTATATATCTATAACACAAGGGAAATTGTTAACAAAAACAAAAAACTAATACAAACTTCAACTGTCATTATTACAAGTCATATATACATTTCTTTGACGAAAGTACTTAAATATTAAGAAATAGTAAATCAGTAAAACAAAAGAAAAATGATTGTATGGTAATAATTATTTTGAAGCAAACTTTCTCACAGTCTAAATCATATAAGTAGAGTCGAAAAATAAAATCATTATTTTGTCTTGAGCATAAAAAAAAACTGTGACAATTCTCTAACTTTTGAGAAGTTAAATAATTTTTCAAGAAGATATTCAGAAACACATATTTACATCACAAGAGAAAATGATAACATAAACAAATGATTTTAGACTACATCATGTTAACATCACATATTGAAACATTACATACTAATGTATATACTAAGGAAAGAAACAATTATAATATCATCATAATTATTTCGTCAAGTACTCGAGGTTAAGGGACATATCCTCTTAGAATAGAACAATTTACTTAAGTCATCAGAATAATGGTAATTTATATTCCACTTAACATCAAAATCCTCAACGATAATAATCACACGATATTGTTCAAATGCACGAAGAAAAGTATAAGATTAAAAAGATTGTGGTTGAAAATGAGAGAAAACCCCTCTATTTATAGTCAACAAAGGATAGTATGAACAAGTATTTTTTGCGTCTTATCTGAAAAATCATGACCTTTCCAAGAAGTCACAACCCTTTCGAAAAATCACAACTTATTGAAAAAGTCACAACTCTTTGGAAAAACCACATCTCTTTGGAAAAGTAACAACTCATCGAAAATTCACAACCCTTTGAGAAAAGTCACAACTTATCAGAAAAACTACAACTCATCGAAAAAGTCACAATCTAAGTTGGGGATATTATAGTAATTTAACATTCAAGTTAGGAGTTCATGCTTTTAAGGTAATATAGATATATAGATGAAATGAGTTATAACAACAAAAATATCTATCATTTATTTTAGACATATTATTCAAAAACAAAAAAATTCTCAAACTGTGTAACAAATCAAACTAACTCATATGAAATAGGACAGAGAGAGTAGTAATATTTTCTATCAACTTTGGTTTTTGTAAAATTTAGGTCACTCAAGCAATGATAATAATCTTCAAAAAATATTTTATTTTATTTATACTAGTTAATTTACGCGCGCTTCGCGTAGGCATTAAAAATCTTTCAATGCTTTTGAACAACCTTTCCAATTATCGACTGTAATAAGAAAAAAAGAAATAAATTTTCGTATGTCTTAAGAACATTTCAACAGAAATTAAATGATTTGACATTATCACATATTTCAAGAATTCTAAATATATAATGAATGATTAAA
Source organism: Solanum corneliomulleri (assembly GCA_027704805.1). Taxonomy (NCBI): domain Eukaryota; kingdom Viridiplantae; phylum Streptophyta; class Magnoliopsida; order Solanales; family Solanaceae; genus Solanum; species Solanum corneliomulleri. The sequence goes on from JAKWIY010000593.1 coordinate 5,612, forward strand.
GTTATCTTGATATATAATTTTTTTTAAACTTATACATAATTTATCATAATATATGTTTGATATAATTGTGTTGTTAGAATTGAATGATGTTTTTAAAAAATATATAATCTGATTATTTTATGGTTAGAATAACTCCTTGTGAAAAAAAAATTTAAAATTTTTTGATAATCAAATTAGTTATAAATAAGTTAAAACAGTTAAAAATGTACAACACAAGAACATGAATAACTTTTTTTTCTTCTAAAAATCTACTTGTGTGAGGTCAAACATTCACCAATTTTTGTTATTGTTACTTTGTTAGTCTAACAAAATTTGTAGAATGAGAGGAATAAATTTTATAAAACATCAAAATAATATTGTTGACCCTTTTAGAAAATCATTCTTTGTTAAACTGCCGCTTTAAAGGCCCTTATAGATACTTCATCAATGCAAGTTTACGACTTTTTCAGAAATATGTTTGTATAACTATTGTATTATAAAAGTACACATAGATCTAATTGTTTGATTCTACACTCATGTAAATAAATATTCTTGAACATTAAAAAATTAAAAATGAGTCTAACCTAGATATCTTAAATGCTCAACAATGACCTGACACATAAAGGACAACAAATCAATATTAATAGACACATTTTTTTGTAGCTTAAGATATTACTCTTATTTAGAGCATATTTTGTTTCATATTCTTCAAATTAAGCTTGCCGAAAATAGTCATAACTCACACAAAAAATATTTAGAAGAGTTGAATGAGAAGGGAAAAAAGAAAAACATTAAAGAACGAAAGTTTTGTCCAATTGAGATCACATTGAAAAATAATCAATATAACTTTAAGGAGACAACAAAACAACGACAAAAAAACATACAGTAAAGGGAGTAAACAATTAGATATACAGTTATGATGACAAATTATTCTAGCTATAAAAGTTCTCATGTTTTTAAATTGCATATCTGAAAATATTGACTAACACTTCAATCAACTTTCAATCCTTAAACTACTCATATTATTCAGTGATAAAAAAAGATAACTAAATAAAAACAAAAAGATGAGCATGCAAAATTAGATAACTCTCAGAGGATTTTCTAAAGAACACACACATCCAAAAGGTAGCGGCTGCGAGTTTCCCTTGTCATAAAAAAAAGAAATTAGAAATTTGTAAGGGCTTTTTTATTGTACCTTTAACAATTCCAGGAAGAAAACTTGCTTGAATACTCAATTAACTTTTGTTATTTAATCTGTACTAAAAAAATACTTATAAAAATAATTTTGCGGAAACATAAATAACAAAATTTAAAACATGTTTAGAAAAATAAAAATTAATAATATAAGCATAAATTAATATTTGTACAAAACATAAAGGATTTGTAACAATAGAATGAAACAAAATGGAAAAAATCAAGCCCACTGAATTTACAATATCTTCTTAAGGAAATTATTCTCTTCTTGTACCCCAGATTTAAAGGAATAGATCCTCTCAGGGAAGAAAATTTTATTCACCAGTATATTGATATAAAAACAATGGTGTCAGTGAGTCATTCAATAGGAGTAAAGTACACAATTACTTAATTGTCCAGATGAAGAAGAAGAAGTTTAAAATTTTCGTTGTTTTAAAATGAGAGGAAATTCCTCTATTTATAAGGTAGTGTGAACAAATGTTTATTGTGTCTTATCAGAAAGGTAACAGCTCTTTGTAAAAGTTACAACCTTTCGAAAAGGTCACAGCCTTTTATAAAAATCGTAACTTTTCATAAAAGTCTCAACTTCTCATATAAGTGACAATTTTTCATAAAAGTGACAATTTTTCATGAATGGAGAAGGTTAATTTTGAAAATAAGATGAATTAAAAGGGAATCTTGGCTTGTAGTGGCGCCACGTAGATGGGTCAAGGATTTTAGAGCCTTGAATCTTCCAACCTGCATATAACATATCATGAATTTTATCTTACATATCCCTGCAAGATGATTAACATGTAGAATTTTGTGTGCTTCTCTTTAATTTCTTGTCTTTAAGGCTATCATGCCCTTAAAGTCTCTTACAGCCTGAAACAGCTTCTATGAGGTTCGAAGAAACATCAGACATTTCTCTGAAGAGTAGGGAGGTGTGTACCAAATTCAATCAATTGGAAAGCACAACACAATAGGTCTGGAAGCTTCTCAAGGGGCACAACTTGAATTAGCCGAAGTATTTCCAAATTAGAAGAACAACAATCAGCCGATCCATGACTGAATCAATCTTTACTTAGGTCCTTCATTTCATTTTTTGCATGTGTTGGTTCTTTCAGATTATGAATTTATTTTCTGTCACGACCCAAATCGGGGACGCGACTGGCACCCACATTTACCCTCCTATGTGAGCGAACCAACCCATCTAAACCTTAACATTTCAAGATATATCAACATAAAAATAATGCGGAAGACTTAAACTCATTAATAACAATTCAAAGACTATTATTAATATCCCCAAAATCTGGAAGTCATCATCACAGAACATCTATTATCAATTACTAAACTAAACTAGCTAAGAATGTCTAAGAATCTAAAAATACATAAGAAACTGGTCCATGCCGGAAGTCAAGGCATCAAGACTTATAGAAGAAGATCCAGTCCAAGCTAGAAGCGTTAGCTCACCCTGAGATCCGGTATGACGAAATCTGGCCCGAATTACTATTGTGTTGAAGTTGACGGAACGTTTGCTGCATAACACCAATAACAAAGAAGAAACATAAAAGTAGGGGGTCAGTACAACCACACGTACTGAGTAGATATCATCGGCTAACTCAAAATAGGGAACAATATATATCAATAATAATGTAAATCGACTACAATACTCAACATGTAGCAACAACAAGTATTAATCATCAAATAATATCACCAAGTTCATCCTTGAGGACTCAAGCCTCAATACCATACTCGTTTGGGAATTAAGTTCATTATGTTGAGTATATTATCATCATTCCAGATTCATTATCTTTCTTCCTCTTGTGTCGGTACGTGACACTCTGATCCCCTACCACTATGTGTCGGTACGTGACACTCCGATCCCCTATATGTGTCGGAACGTGACACTCCGATCCCCTATATGTGTCGGAACGTGACACTCCGATCCCCTATATGTGTCGGAACGTGACACTCCGATCCCCTATATGTGTCGGTACGTGACACTCCGATCCCCTATATCTATGTGTCGGAACGTGACACTCCGATCCACTAATACTATGTGTCGGAACGTGACACTCCGATCCACTAATACTATGTGTCGGAACGTGACACTCCGATCCACTAACATCATTCTATCCGTTCATCAAGCCTTCTCTATACCAAGGCATCATCAATCCCATCACTTTAATTCATCAAGCCTTCTTTTATACTAAGGCATCATCATTAATAACATAGATTAAAGTTTCTTTCAAGATTTGGGATTAGATAGGTTTCATCATGCTTGTCTTATCAAAATCACATAATCATATTCATGCAAGCATACAAATAAGCATATAGCAGGTTTTACAATACAATCAATACATATCATTCACCATTTAAGAGTTCACTACGAATATCGTAAATTAACCATAACCTACCTCCACCGAAGAATTGAAATCAACAAGGAATTCCCAAGCTTGTTATTCTCCTCAGCCTCTCGATCGATCTCTCTATCCCTCTTTCTGTTCTTTCTCTTTTGTTTTCCTTATGTTCAAACCCTCTTTCTTTTACCCTAATTAATCATATAATTAAGTGTGAAAAAGGACAATAAACCCCTCTAATCAACTTAAGGTTACCCCTTTTAACCCCTAAGTAATTAGACTTATTAATGTTACCCCTCAATCTTTATAATTAAGGAAAGAATAGTCAAAAACGACCCTTAAAACGTGTGGAGAAATCCTAAACTGCCTGGGATTGCGTGACCTGTGACGGGCCGTCGTGAGTGCGACGGTCCGTCGCACAGGCCGTCGTGCCTCCCCAGTTTACAGGTGAGCTGTGACGGCCCGTCACCCCTGTGACGGTCCGTCCTGCACCTCCGTCCTGGCGGTCAGGAACTCGTTTCTCGTACCAAATTCTCAGAAGTTGAAGTGTTTTGCAACGGGTACTCACGACGGTTCGTCGTGAATGTGACGGTCCGTTCTGCCATTTCGTTACGAAGTTCAGAGAGTCGATTTTCAGTACCCGATTTTCAAACTTCTAAGTGTCATGGAACGGACCTCTGTGACGGACCGTCGTGCCTATGACGGTCCGTCGGGGTGTCCGTAGTCTTGGCCAGTTTTTCCAGAAATAAATCTGCTGCTCAAAACGACTAAACGGGTCGTTACAATAGATACCAATTTACCCATCGTTCGTCCCCGAACGATCAAAAGAAGAAAGACAATGGCGAAAAGGAGTACCTGAATCTGTAAACAGATGTGGGTATTTTTCTTGCATATCTGCCTCCTTCTCCCAAGTAGCTTCTTCAACCGGTCGATTCTTCCATTGAACTTTGATGGATGCAATCTCTCTCGACCTCAACTTGCGAACTTCTCTATCTAATATAGCAACTGGTTCCTCTTCATAAGTCAAGTTCTCATCCAACAAAACTGAATCCCAACGGATGATGTAGTTTCCATCTCCATGGTATCTTTTCAACATGGACACATGGAATACCGGATGTACTCCGGACAGCCCTGGGGGCAAGGCTAATTCATAAGCCACCTCCCCTATTCGCTTTAGTACCTCAAGTGGTCCAATGTACCTTTGACTTAGCTTACCTCTTTTGCCAAACCGCATCACCCCTTTCATGGGTGAAACCTTCAACAAGACTTGTTCACCTTCCATGAACTCCAAGTCCCTAACCTTTCGGTCTGCATACTCCTTTTGTCTACTTTGCGCCGCTAGAAGCTTTTCTTGAATAGCTTTCACCTTCTCCATAGAATCTCTCAACAGATCAGTCCCCCAAGGTCTAACTTCAAATGCATCAAACCAACCAATGGGAGATCTACATCTCCTCCCATACAATGCTTCAAATGGGGCCATATCAATGCTTGAGTGATAGCTATTATTGTACGAAAACTCTGCCAAAGGTAAGAAGCTATCCCAATGGCCACCAAACTCTATCACACATGCACGCAGCATATCTTCCAACACTTGAATCGTCCTCTCAGACTGACCATCGGTCTGAGGATGGAACGCAGTACTAAGGTCCAACCTAGTACCCAATTCCGCATGCAATGTTTTCCAAAACTTAGAAGTAAACTGCGTACCTCTATCTGATATGATGGATAATGGAACCCCATGCAATCGAACAATCTCTGAGATATAGATCTTGGCTAACTTCTCTGCATTGTAAGTTACCTTGACCGGAATAAAATGAGCAGATTTAGTCAACCTATCAACAATCACCCAAACAGAGTCATACTTACCCAATGTCTTTGGAAGACCAACCACGAAGTCCATTGCGATTCTCTCCCACTTCCATTCAGGAATGGGCATTCTTTGAAGTGTTCCTCCGGGCCTTTGGTGTTCATATTTTACTTGTTGACAATTTGGACACTTGGCAATAAAGTCAACAATATCACGCTTCATTCTACCCCACCAAAAGTGTTGCTTTAGGTCGCGATACATCTTGGTTGCACCCGGATGTATGGAATACTTTGAACTATGAGCCTCTGCCAGAACAGTGTTGATCAAATCATCAACTCGGGGTACACATACCCTTCCCTTGATTCTCAAAACACCTTCCTCATTGATCGTCGCTTCCTTAGCCTCTCCTCGCAATACTTTATCTTGGATTCGCCTTAGTTTCTCATCATCAAACTGTTTTCCCTTAATCTTGTCAAGAAAAGAAGATCTTGACTCCATACTAGCCAACAATCCTCCCTTCTCATTTATTTCTAACCTCATCAAGTCGTTAGCCAGAGTCTGAACCTCTCTAGCCAATGGGCGTCTAGAAGCTTGCAAATGAGCTAGACTTCCCATGCTTCCCGCCTTTCTACTCAAGGCATCCGCTACAACATTCGCCTTCCCCGGATGATACAAGATAGTAATATCGTAGTCCTTCAGAAGTTCCATCCATCTCCTTTGTCTCAAGTTCAAATCTTTCTGAGTAAAGACATACTGAAGGCTACGATGATCCGTGTAGACCTCACACTTAACTCCATATAAATAGTGTCTCCATTGCTTTAATGCAAACACTACCGCGGCCAATTCCAAGTCATGAGTTGGATTGTTACGTTCATGCACTTTTAATTGTCTTGAAGCATAAGCAATCACGTTCTTCTCTTGCATTAGCACTGCACCCAACCCAGAATAGGATGCATCACAGTAAACAATGAAGTCTTTACCCTCTATTGGCAAGGTAAGAATTGGTGCGGTAGTCAACAAAGTCTTAAGCTTCTGAAAGCTTTCTTCGCACTCATCCGACCATACGAATGGAACGTTTTGCTTAGTCAAGTTCGTCAGTTGGGACGCAATAGAAGAGAATCCCTTGACAAATCGGCGGTAGTAGCTAGCTAACCCAACAAAGCTTCTTATTTCTGACACATTAGTGGGTCTTACCCAATTCTTCACTGTCTCAATCTTAGAAGGATCTACCATTACCCCATCCTTCGAAACCACATGCCCCAAGAAGGACACTGCATCTAGCCAAAACTCACACTTAGAGAACTTGGCATAAAGCTTTTTCTCCCTCAACGTTTCCAATACCATTCTCAAATGCTCTTCATGTTCCTTCTTGCTCTTTGAGTATACCAATATATCATCAATAAATACAATCACGAAGAGATCCAAATATGGCTTAAAAATCTCATTCATCAAACTCATGAACGCAGCAGGGGCATTCGTAGGACCAAAGGACATCACCACAAATTCATAATGTCCATACCTAGTTCGAAAAGCAGTCTTTGGTACATCCGTTGCCCGTATTTTCAATTGATGATAACCGGATCTCAAGTCAATCTTAGAGAAGACACAAGCACCTTGTAATTGATCGAACAAGTCATCAATGCGAGGAAGAGGATACTTGTTCTTAATAGTTACCTTGTTCAGTTGTCTGTAGTCTATGCACATCCTAAAACTCCCATCTTTCTTCTTCACAAACAAAACCGGAGCACCCCAAGGAGATGCACTTGGCCTAATGAAGCCTTTGTTCAACAACTCTTGAAGTTGTGCCTTTAACTCTCTTAGCTCTGCGGGGGCCATTCTATAAGGGGGTATAGAAATGGGGCGAGTACCCGCTTCAAGATCAATGCAGAAGTCAATATCCCTATCCGGTGGCATACCAGGAAGATCTGCAGGGAACACATCCAAAAATTCTCGAACTACCGAAACTGATTCAATTGAGGGTACTTGGATAGTGTCATCCCTAAGATGTGCCAAGAAAGCTAAACAACCCTTACTAACCATCTTCTGAGCACAAAGGAAGGAGATAATACGCACCGGATTGGAAGTGTAGTCACCCTCCCCCACTAACGGATCTGTCCCAGGTTTGGCTAACGTCACAGTTTTAGCATTACAATCCAAGATCGCAAAATTCGGAGAAAGCCAAGTCATACCCAGTATTACATCAAAGTCACCCATTTCTAAAATGACCAAGTCTACATAAGTGTTGCTCCCCACAAAATTCACCAAACAAGACCTATATACCTTTTCAACTACCACAGACTCTCCCACCGGAGTAGAAACACGAATAGGTACATCAAGTAATTCACAATGCAAATTTAGACCATTAGCAAATGATGAAGATACATATGAAAACGTGGAGCCAGGGTCAAATAATACAGATGCCATGCAATCACAAACCAAAAGATTACCTGTGATAACAGCATCAGACGCCTCCGCTTCAGATCTCCCAGGGAAAGCGTAACAATGGGCCCTATCATTCGTCTGTCCGTTGCCCCTACCATGTTGTGTAGTAGTGGCTCCGTTTTGCCCATCACCTCTGCCGTTTTGGTGACCACCATTACCTCGACCACCACGTCCTCCAGAAAAGCGGCCTCTACCATGACCACCTCTACCTCTAGCTATTGGGGGTCTGTTACTCTGTTTTGGACAATTCCTCCTAATATGTCCAATCTCCCCACATCCATAACACTCTCTGGAGTCAGGCATAGGTCTCTCGGAGTAGTTTTGACCGTTCTGAGGTGGACCCCCAACTACAGTCTGTAGTGAAGACTGAATTGGTCGACTTGAGTAACCTCCGGAGCTCTGTCCTCTAGAGTGAGAACCATTAAACTCACCTCCCCTTCGAAACTTCTTTGATGTCGATGTCGTGGTGAAGTCATCTGGCTTCACTCCTTCCACCTCTATCACAAAGTCTACCACCTCTTGGAAGGATGTTGCCGTTGCCGCTACCTGTAAGGCTGAAATCCGCAATTCTGACCTCAACCCCTTCACAAAACGGCGGATCCGTTCTTGTGGACTGAAACAAAGTTGGGTGGCATATCTGGATAGTGCGCGAAATTTAGCCTCATATGCATTAACCGTCATCCTTCCCTGTTCAAGACTCAAGAACTCATCCCTTCTCCTATCTCTCAAAGTCCTTGGGATATACTTCTCCATAAACAAGCTAGAGAATGATTCCCAAGTCATAGGTGGTGCCTCTGTTGGTTGACACTCAACATGTGAACGCCACCACATTTTGGCGTTCCCTTGGAACTGATAGCTCACGAACTCGACACCAAACCTCTCTACTATACCCATCTTGTGTAGTAGCTCATGAAAATCAACCAGAAAATCGTAGGCATCCTCTGATTCTGCACCCTTAAAGACTGGGGGTTTCAATTTCAAGAACTTACTGAAAAGTTCGTGCTGATCATTTGTCATAATAGGCCCAGTAGTTAGACGTGGAAATGTGCCTATTCCCAATGGTGCATCCATGCGGGGAGCCATAGTAGCCGCATGTCGTACCTCTGAAGCCGGAGGTGTTGGTGCAGAAACCACTGGAGGTGTCTGACCTTGATCGGATAACCCACTAAGATAAGCAAGTACCTGGTTGATCATCTCTGGGGTAGGTTGGGGTGGTAGTTCCTCATTCTGTTCTTGTTCAGTTTCCCCTTCCTCACCCTCTCTTACTACCTCCTCAGTCGGTGGAGGAGTCACTGCCCTAGCCTCAGATGGACTAGGTGCTCGTCCTCTTCCTCTAGAGGACGTCCTCCCACGACCTCTACCACGGCCCCTTGCCGTTGTTCTTCCTCGAGCCACAGCCCCAGTGGCTGGCTCAGTCGTTTCTTGTCGTGCCGTTGTTGCTGCTGGTGCGGTCGTTGCTCTAGTTCTAACCATCTGCGAAATAGAGTGAAGATGGTCAGATACCAATTCGTATCGCCCAGATACCAATTGGACTCAAGTAGTAGCACGAAAGAAAGAATGAAAGAATGGAATTTTCCTAAAGTCTTATAGCCTCTCAAGGAAAAGTAAAGGCGTCCCCCTACCGTTCCTTAAGACTCTACTAGACCTGTTCTTGTGTGATGAGACCAACGAACCTAATGCTCTGATACCAAGTTTGTCACGACCCAAATCGGGGACGCGACTGGCACCCACATTTACCCTCCTATGTGAGCGAACCAACCCATCTAAACCTTAACATTTCAAGATATATCAACATAAAAATAATGCGGAAGACTTAAACTCATTAATAAACAATTCAAAGACTATTATTAATATCCCCAAAATCTGGAAGTCATCATCACAAGAACATCTATTATCAAATTACTAAACTAAACTAGCTAAGAATGTCTAAGAAGCTAAAAATACATAAGAAACTGGTCCATGCCGGAAGTCAAGGCATCAAGACTTATAGAAGAAGATCCATTCCAAGCTAGAAGCGTTAGCTCACCCTGAGATCCGGTATGACGAAATCTGGCCCGAATTACTGTTGTGTTGAAGTTGACGGAACGTTTGTTGCATAACACCAATAACAAAGAAGAAACATAAAAGTAGGGGGTCAGTACAACCACACGTACTGAGTAGATATCATCGGCTAACTCAAAATAGGGAACAATATATATCAATAATAATGTAAATCGACTACAATACTCAACATGTAGCAACAACAAGTATTAATCATCAAATAATATCACCAAGTTCATCCTTGAGGACTCAAGCCTCAATACCATACTCGTTTGGGAATTAAGTTCATTATGTTGAGTATATTATCATCTTTCCAGATTCATTATCTTTCTTCCTCATGTGTCGGTACGTGACACTCCGATCCCCTACCACTATGTGTCGGTACGTGACACTCCGATCCCCTATATGTGTCGGAACGTGACACTCCGATCCCCTATATGTGTCGGAACGTGACACTCCGATCCCCTATATGTGTCGGAACGTGACACTCCGATCCCCTATATGTGTCGGTACGTGACACTCCGATCCCCTATATCTATGTGTCGGAACGTGACACTCCGATCCACTAATACTATGTGTCGGAACGTGACACTCCGATCCACTAATACTATGTGTCGGAACGTGACACTCCGATCCACTAACATCATTCTATCCGTTCATCAAGCCTTCTCTATACCAAGGCATCATCAATCCCATCACTTTAATTCATCAAGCCTTCTTTTATACTAAGGCATCATCATTAATAACATAGATTAAAGTTTATTTCAAGATTTGGGATTAGATAGGTTTCATCATGCTTGTCTTATCAAAATCACATAATCATATTCATGCAAGCATACAAATAAGCATATAGCAGGGTTTACAATACAATCAATACATATCATTCACCATTTAAGAGTTCACTACGAATATCGTAAATTAACCATAACCTACCTCCACCGAAGAATGAAATCAACAAGGAATTCCCAAGCTTGTTATTCTCCTCAGCCTCTCGATCGATCTCTCTATCCCTCTTTCTGTTCTTTCTCTTTTGTTTTCCTTATGTTCAAACCCTCTTTCTTTTACCCTAATTAATCATATAATTAAGTGTGAAAAAGGACAATAAACCCCTCTAATCAACTTAAGGTTACCCCTTTTAACCCCTAAGTAATTAGACTTATTAATGTTCCCCCTCAATCTTTATAATTAAGGAAAGAATAGTCAAAAACGACCCTTAAAACGTGTGGAGAAATCCTAAACTGCCTGGGATTGCGTGACCTGTGACGGGCCGTCGTGAGTGCGACGGTCCGTCGCACAGGCCGTCGTGCCTCCCCAGTTTACAGGTGAGCTGTGACGGCCCGTCACCCCTGTGACGGCCCGTCACCCCTGTGACGGTCCGTCCTGCACCTCCGTCCTGGCGGTCAGGAACTCGTTTCTCGTACCAAATTCTCAGAAGTTGAAGTGTTTTGCAACGGGTACTCACGACGGTTCGTCGTGAATGTGACGGTCCGTTCTGCCATTTCGTTACGAAGTTCAGAGAGTCGATTTTCAGTACCCGATTTTCAAACTTCTAAGTGTCATGGAACGGACCTCTGTGACGGACCGTCGTGCCTATGACGGTCCGTCGGGGTGTCCGTAGTCTTGGCCAGTTTTTCCAGAAATAAATCTGCTGCTCAAAACGACTAAACGGGTCGTTACATTTTCTCTAAAATCATCTTTTCTAAAAATAACTTCTATCATAATATTAGTGATTAAAGAGCAAAAATTACTCAACAGAACTGCTTGCAGTGAGGCAAGTTTTATTTATCATTAATGTTTGCTTGTCCAGTATTATTTTTTTTTTTATAAAAGAAAACAACTCTTCCTCATTCCACAAAAACTTTGCAACTATTCTCTTATTAGTATTTGGCCTAGTATTTTCATGCAAAATCTCTTGCACTGCGTGTGTCGAGAAAATTTCTTCACGGACTTTGTGCCCAGACGATTCATCCATGAAGGAATTACTGAGATCAGACAACGTTTTTAGCAGAAAGATGACGAACCATCATGTGTGCACGACAACTGATGTTTTCCCCCAATAATATGATCAACATTGAACAAATAAGCAAGATTCAGACAACCATATCATCTGCTCAGATTTGTTCAAATGATATTAGCCAATCGGCTAATCCTCTAAATTGTTTCCAATTCCTAGCCCTCCAAGTTTTCTAGTACATGCACCCCATGTTACTGCCAATATCTGCTTCTTGACATCGTTGCACCTCTTTCTTTTCATAGTTAGTAATACTCCTCTCATCTCCCCTGCAATCAACGTGATCCCAATCTATGTTTCTAAACCTTGTTTTACAGCCTTTATATATTTACACTGCCAGAACAAGTGTTTGTTTGTTTCCTGAGCCTGCTTATCACATAAGCAACAATACGTATTCCCTATAGGTATGTTCAGTCTTTGCATTCTTTCTTTTGTAAGAAGTATATTATGCACAGCTAGCCAAACAATAAACCTATGTTTTGGTCTTTTCAGCACCCAATTAGTTTTATTCGTTTTTAGTAATTTTTTGGGGTATAAACTGATTTGGTTCATTTTAGACAATTACAAAATTATGTTAGGGCTTTGAGAGAGGAGAAAAGAGGAGAAAAACCAATGTTTCGTAGCGCTCTTGAGATTTCGCCAAGGGTTAATCCCTACGAGATATGTGAGATCACATAAGGCTAGACTCGTTCAGCCACACACCAATCCTAATTAAATCCAGCGTATTCACATTTTGGAAATTTGAGTATATGAGTTCTTGATGGATTTTGTTGAAGTTCTGTTTGAATCTTGATTTTTGGGTTTTGGAGGAGTTCTTAAGATGATTTTTTGATATTTAAGATTGTTTATTAGCAAATTATTGTATACTTTGGTTGGTTATTAAAATCTAAGTGTTTGGTGGAAGAAACCAATCGAATCTGGACGTGTTAGGGTCAAAAAATGAATAAAAAAATCATAGATTTTCTGGGCAAGGGGCTGGCACACCGTGCCAGCATAAAAAGGTCATAGTTTTGGCTCTGGGGTGTCACGTCACTCAGTCGCCCCATCCCAAACTCTGTAGTTCAGTACAACGGTACGGTGTCCAGGTCCTCTACCCTTTCCTACTTCTAAAAAGTTTTAGTTCTCTTGAATCATGCCTATATTTTCTAGTTGTTTTTTACATTCTAAGGTACGTTTAAACATCGAGAGAACATCTATGGAATGAGATCATAACCCTTGAATCAATGATTCAAATTCAAGGTAGAGTTATGAATTAAGTCAAAATAGTTCTTTGAGTCTTTAAAAAGTCTTTTACAATCATTTAAACCTTGTGTTAAAGGACTTCACCATCGAGTTTGAGAAAGAGTACAGTCGAGTTTATTTCTTCAAATTGATGTATAGGGACTAAGTACTCTCAAAGAGCAAATATTTTCACATTTAAGATGAGGAAACACCAATTTCCAAATGATTTTTCATGAGTAGTTTTGAGTTTCATCTCTTTTAAGAGTTAAGATTTTTGAGTAATAACCTCAAGCCACAAAGATAGAGTTACGTTTTTAAACATATGAGTTGAGTACATTTTGGGAATAGTATTGAGCACCGATATGGGGACGAGTTCATAATGACTCAAGTCTTCATAAACCATGTACCCAACGTTGGTAGAAAGGGTCATACTGTTTAGATAATTCCTTAATACTTTTTAGCATAGACTAGTGAATCCACTTAGTTGAGGCATTATATATCCAAACAAGTTATATGAAAGTTCAAGACTCGTGGGCGAGATACTGTATCATCACATAACTCATAGTGATGGTTGTCGGTTAGAGAATATCCCAAACAGTTTATTTTTGTATTCTTATATACAACTGAGATGTTATTGTGTCTCCAATACTTTGAGATATTATTTACTACTATATCTTTATTCTTGTTTATTTCTACATTGAGTTTAGTATCCATGAGTTGAGTAAAGATAAGGTAAGTGTTACTTTCATATTTCAGTTCAAGATTATGTCATCTTTAGTTTTCCCCTCGCATGCTCGTACATTTAATATACTGATGTCATTTGGCCTGCAACGTTTTATGATGCCCATACAACTAACTAGGATAAACATCTAGCGCTTCATTGATCTAGTTGAGCTTCCGAGTCATTTTGGTGAGCCTTCTTTCTCTTCGAAGGATCCCTTTTAGTATTCTTGGTTATTTCAGTTGTTACGATGATTGGGGGTCTTGTCCCGACATGCCTCATAATTTTAGAGGCTTCATAGATGGATAGTTATTAGTTCTTTTGTGTTGCTCATTTTAGTTGTTTTGTTTTAAGACTTGTACTTTAAAAATATTTTAAGTTTATCTATTGAGACAATTGAGTTAAGATTGTCTTTAAATAGATTCTATGTATGGTATGGCTTCTGCTGAAAGTCTAGACAGACCAAGGGTTTGGTTAGGGCCAGCAATGATTTGGGAGTGTCAATCCCGCCCATGGTATAGGCTCGGGGCGTGACAAAGTTATGAATGAACTTAATTTGTACAATGATTGTTGGTAGATGTAATACTATCCTCCGTAGTCAATCTTACTTCAATATAATTGATTATGGGTAACGTTTTTAACCATGGGATTGCTACCCTAGAAAAGCTATGAAAATGTGAACTAGTGGTCTAACAAGTGGTAATAACCTCAATACACCAAAATACACAAAGATTTAACGTGGTTAAGTTAATTAACATACATCCACAAAGGAGATGAGAAATTCACTATGAATATGTGAGTACGAAATATAGAGAGTAATAACCTCAAACAATTTACTCGGAATACAAGGAGGTACACAAATTCTCTCTCATATTCAAAACTCTCAAAATCCATTGAACTACATTGTGAATGCTAATTAAGCTAGAAGAACAAGCATATATTTATAGAGTCCTTAAGTCTTCCTACAATACAAAGACTAGTCAAATATGGAGATATTCTGTTTTCCTTTTCCTAAAATGATAACCTATTTATGGTAAGAAAATCAGGGCAAATAAAATCCAACACATATATGAAATTAACATATAATAGTGAATTTAGAACATCATTTTAAAAGTGCAAATTTTTAAAGAAAAGACAAATAATTGTTCTTAAAATAATTTTTCCATTTTTATATTTTTTTTAGAGATGTCATCTATTATTGTATGTTTTTTGTATTTCATGATTTGTCTTCTATTTGGTAATTCTGTTGATGAATCTCCATGGACAGGGAAGATATGCTCTGAATGATGCACGAATTAGAGATTTGAAAATGTGAGAAGGAGAAAAGCAAGTTTATTGTAGGAAATGTTTATGTCAAAATTGTATTATTTTTGTGAGATTTTCTCACTACCTTCTCTTTATTTGTGTTGACGTGAACTTTTTATGATGACTATGTTTGAATTTGTAACAAATATTTAGCTTTAGTCCGATATTAAGAGAACATAAATCATACCATAATTACATCTCAAAGATTAATTTTATTTATTTTATTATCATTATTATTATTATTACTATGATTATTATTATTATTATTATTATTATTATTATTATTATTATTATTATTATTATTATTATTATTATTATTATTATATTATTATTATTATATTATTATTATTATTATTATTATTTATTATTATTATTATTATTATTTATTTTATTTCAGATATGGAAGCATTAGTTGGTGTAAATGTTACCCACGTTTTTGCATGATTTCAATATTTTTTTGGTTATAGTTATATTTGTCATTTTTGAGGTGGTTAACCATTTTCTATTTCTTTTTTACCATGTTGTTGATAATAGCATTCGGTAGATATTTTATCCCACAATGTAGGATTCATATTTCTCTTATTAGAAGAGATTGTTTCTCTGTTTGTCGTATGTATAAAAATGATTATTATGAGAAATATTTAAAATGATTATTATGAGAAATATAAGGATAAGATTTATGGACATCCCACTTTTTTCATGATACAATAAGTACACTAGATGGGTTGATTTTTGAAGCCTGAAAAAATATGAGAAAAATATTAAAGTAGAATGTAAGAATTTAGAGAGATTACATGTCATGATCCAAAATAGACGTTGGGCATAACATAACAAATAGAACACCGGGTGTCCCTATTCAAGCCACTTAGAATGCATCATACAAGATAATAGATGTAAAGAGTTCAAAAGATAGCATTTCATACAAAAGAGTTTGACAATAGTGGAAGTCTAACATAAGTCTCAAGGCAGTCTATTACATCATAGAGAAAGATATTGGGACGTAATCCATACATCACATAAGAAGTCTGAAAATAGAAAAAGACCTAAAATCAATAAAATAATTGTGGCCCTCTGATAGTCATATTTTGAGTTTGATCCTCCAGTTATTATTAAACTCATAATCTTTTATATATACAGATTAGTATTGGACATTCCCAACTTTTAGTTATCACTGTTTAAGCTTCCTCATAGTATAATTATTCGGTAATCGTTTAGTATACTTATGATATGCAACTTAGGGTTTGTCACGATCCGAGTCTACACCCTGGACGTGGCAGGCACTCGAAGACCATTGTTGGTACCCAAGAGAACCCTCATCCTGGCTGATTACAAGTGGATTACTAACTTAAACGTACAAAACTTAAAACTAAAATGAACAACTTTGAATAAAGGGGATAATACCCAATTACCCCCCCAGCCTATACCCAAAATCCCTACGACACACCTTATCTTTGATGAGGTCCTATTACCCCCTCCAACTTGTTTTTTAAGTAATATACTACCCCTTGCGTGCCTACGTGGCAAAAAACGTGTTTGCACCCATGTAGGGCGCGTGAGTGCGGAATGAGGGGAGAGTGAGTGCAGCTTTTGGTTAACAATGGCCAATTAAAATGAGCCACGTGTCGCTATTTGAAAAAAATACAAAAATGAATTTTATTGTTTCTCTCAAGAACATCTTCTTCCTCTTTTAAAAAAAATACCACCATTTTTATGCTTCTTCATTTTTGAAGAAGATCCATTATCATTCAAGCTCTTTGATTTGAAAAGGTAAAGTAAAATTTAATATATTCTTTACATCTTTTTATGTCGATTATTAATTCTTATTTTTTTTTTTTGACAATGTTTATAAAGTTAGGATTATGACAATTATTAATTCTTAGCTTTGAAATCACACATGCAAACACTTTCCCTCTATCTTCATCTACTTTTTCGGTAAAATGAATTTGGGAAAGAGAAAACGCCAGACTAGGGAAGTGTAAAGTCACTTTATCGAAAAGTGAAAAAGTGGGTCCCGCGCGTGTTTAACAAACAAATGGACCTTGCAGATTATTTTTGCCACGTAGGCACGCAAGGAGTAGTATATTACTTAAAAAACAAGTTGGAGGGGGTAATAGGACCTCATCAAAGATAAGGTGTGTCGTAGGGATTTTGGGTATAGGCTGGGGGGGTAATTGGGTATTATCCCAAAATAATATATTAAACTAGACAAAAATAGGCAACTTTAGTCTTTAAAACATTTAATAAAAAAAATGATTAATACAGACTCCTTAACTATAGTGATTATCTATGAAGCCTCTCACTGATAAAGATGGAACTCGGTACACGACCCACAACATCCTGACAAAACTGAAAGGTACATGAAGTCCTCTGAAAGCTAGGAGGCTCACTATAGCTAAGTAGAACTCCCTGATGTATCAACGAAGCTCTTATTGAACATCCTGAATATCTGTGTCTGCATCATGAGAAGATGCAGACCAATTGGCTCAATACATGGAATGAAAGAGAATGTAAGGGGAAATCTAAAGAATAAAACATAGGCTTGAACTTGATTAAAAGGAAACACACATACCTCTTTTCAACTCAACTCAAGAATAAGATACTCAACTCGAGGATTAGATTCTAAACTTCAAAGATATGGTATTCGACTCAATGAAGCACAAATTAACTCAAGATACTCAACTCCTGATACTCAACTGAAATCATTTCAATATAAAACAGTTTAAAATTAGTGCAATATAAAGAAAATTTGTTTAAAAACGTGATGTCAACTCTCTGCGTATAGCAAGGATACAATACAACTCTGAAATGTATATGAAAATACAATAACTGGTGTATATAAAAATATTATTACTTTTGTGGGAGTTTCTATAAGCGACAACCATAACTTAAGAGCTATAGTGACGATACAATGTTACTGGCCCACGCTGCTCGGTCATCCTAACCTTGCAAGAGTATAGGACCTAAACTTCTTAATGGATCCACTAGTAAACTGTGAAAAGTAGTCATCTAAATAGTATAATCCTTTTTCTACCCATGAAGAGTATATAGTTTTCATGGAGACTTGAGTTAATCTGTAACTAGCATCCCCACGTCGGTGCTCAATACTACTTCAAAAAATATACTGGCTCTTATGTTTTTAAAACATATTGATTATGTGGTTTGAGATTAGTTATCAAAACTTAGCTTTAAAAGCTCTCTTGGAATCATAGTTTCCCTGCTTGCTTCATTTTCTTAAGCTATTACATCTGTCTGAAAACTAGCTCGTAGGCTCTTTACTTGATTAAATGTGAAAACATTTGTAACTCTTAAGGATTACTTAGTCCCCTTATAACTTTTTAGAATGAACTCAACTCTTCACTCTCTCTCTTAACTTGTAACTTGAGTCTTAAAACAAAGTTAAAAGGTTTGTTCAAGACTCTTGGAAACTTTAAGAACTCACTTTTACTTACTTCTTAACTATTAGACTTGACTCTTAACTTCTTTGACTTTGATCTTAACTTTTCTTGAATTAAATTATGGATTCAAGTATTATGATCTCATATTTATGAATGATTTCATGATTTTCAACTTGGAGGGTTCATGCAGAAATCTGAGCATGAACTACTTAACTCGATAACTTAAAGGTACCTCTCATCTCAAGACTGTTTGACACATAAGGTTCATGCAAAATTATGGGACTGAACAATTCAACTCAAGGACTACATAACTACATGGATTCATGTATATGACTCTACTCATTTTCTTGTTTACTTCCTCAAAACTTAGTTCAATCATGATGGATCTCAAAGAATTCGCAATTTAACTTGAAGGCTTTCTTGAACTCTACTCTTAACTCTCTCTTGAATGTAAATTATAAATTCAAGAGTTATGGTTCATGATATGAATGATGTAGGTGATATTGTAGACTCGTGAATAAATTATCCTCACTCTCATGTTCACTTACTTGAGTCTTGAAACAAGTTACTAGAAATTGTAGAAGACTCCTCAAAAGGACTCGAAGGAATTTTCTCAAAAGGTTTGGAAGAACTCTCAAAACTTAATCTTAACCTTACCTTGAATTTAAATTATTATTCGAAGGTTATGATTCATGTTATGAATTATTTCAAAGTGTTTACAAGTAGTTAAAAGTATTTAGAATCAAAATAAGGAAAGATACACTTTAAATTAGCTAAACGAAGCAACAGGAGGCAAACTGGATGGGCAGGTGACCTTGGGGAAATGGGTGGTGCGGGGCTAGGAGTGGAGGTACATGGGGCAGAGGGGTTCATCCGAACCCCCTTCGTCGAAAAAATTATGTTGTATAAATAGGATAAATATTTTGATTTACAGTTATATATATGTAATGAACCCCCTGATCACAAGGAAAGGGCTTGGCTCAATGGTTACAGGGTTCAGGATTTCACAAGGTCAGCGCTTACTAGTTACTTGGCGAGTTCGAACCTGTGTATTAGCATCCTTTTTTAATATAATAATTTCAACTTTCATCTGTTCTTATTTTTTTTATTTCTAAATGGGCACGATTTCAAATCCCGGTAACAACATTATTTTTCTATAGTTTTAGTTATTTTTTCTTTTCTATTTTTATAACATCAAGTAAAACTTATAAAAAATTTAAGCTTTCATGTAATTTAAATTTTAAAAAACACTATCTTATACTCATTTTAAGTCAAACATTTCATTTATATTTGATTAAAGAATTATATAATTATAAGTAAGATTAAATAAATAGGTGTAATCATTAAAAAATTTATAAATAAATTATAGATTTTTCGCGATATTATTCCGTCTTGATTATTATTTTTTCAATGCAAATTTTATGTCTTGATTGAATTTGGAAATATATATATATATATATATATATATATATATATATTGTTTGTATTCAGGTAGAGTTGAATTTTATTTAGTTTCTTAAATCAAATCCGACCCGTTTATATTTGACTTGCCCGCCCCTCTTTTATTTGACCCGACTCGCTTATTTGTGTATATTATTAGTGTGCTTACTAATATTTTGAACCCCCTCAATAAAAATCCTGCCTCCGCCACTGCACGGGGTGCCAACCCCTGAAGTACAGAGAAGAGTTTGGGGCGGTCTGGCAGGAGCACGGCCCCAGGCCCCAACCCTAAAAATTCTGCCGAGCACTTTTGCTCGTTTTCTTATCCTAAATCGCCTAAAATCGAACGATTTCTTCCCCAATCACTTGGATTTGATTACTTAACTTAATTACACTCTAATGTACTGAAAACAACACTAAAATTACTCAATTTGATCACAATAAATCATCAAAACCCTAACACAACAAGATTTAGAATGAACTTCAAAAATTCATCAAGAACTCAAATCTTTAAACATTAAGAATGAAATTTCGCTAAGAAAAATAAAATGATTGGCGTGTGGGTGAAAAAACCAAACACTATGGAATCTTACATACCTATTAGGGATTAGACCTATGGCGAAAATCCGCAACTAAACTCAAGAACATCGACGAATGTCTTCATCCTTGCCTCTTTTCTCCTATTTTTTTCTTGCCTCTTCTTGAAACATCAACTAAAACCCTAGGTGTATATTAGGATATTAAAACAGAACTTAAAAGGATTATAACCCTAAAATATTATCAAAAATGAATTAAATCTGATTGGGTAAGGAAAGAACCGAAATACCCCTCATATTTTCGGCAAACTTTCCTTAATTGGAAAGACTAACATCAGAAGGTCATATCTCACTCATCTGAACTCGAAACATAGCAAACTCGGCGGCGTTGGAAATATAATTCAAAGATATGTCCTATTGTATCTTGTAGCACACCTAACTCATCATGTTCTAGATGGTACGATTTTTTGAAGTTGACCCAAAACTCATACTTAGCTAAAGTTGCAAAATTTCAGATTTTGCTATTTCCAATTAAATTCTTTTTAGAAATCTTGGTTCTACTTCTAGTGACCTGACCTTAATACTTAAGAAAAATTTTAACTTCTTGGTGAAATCTCACTCACTACGATTAACGGCTCAAGTCTTAGTTCGAAAAGATTTTCTGGGGTCTTACAATATCACCCCCTTGGGATCATTTATCCTCGAATGAAGATTGAACTCGGTATAGAATGGTTTACTCTTACTAAGGTCTACGTCTAATGGTCTGCTCTTACTATATTCAATGTTAAACTCAAATTTTTAAGTTTTGATTCTATACTTCTCTATATGGAATATCATCTCAAACAATTACTCTTTACCACTACATTCAAGCTCAGACATCTAACAAATCCATGAACTCCTATGAATGAACTCCTTATGAAATCTTCAAACAGTTGACTTGATTTCTCATCTTATCATCTTCCCCTTGGGTCTAAAGCTAACACTTGAAAGCTATGGACCTATTCCACATCTCTAACTGGTATACATTATATTAATGCTCTTTCTACTCTTATGACTTAGTCACACCACTGCCCTTATTTAAAGGTTACGTTCTCTACTACTCGCATTCATTGCAACAACTGTCTCAATTCCTCACCTATTCTATGTCAAATCTACCATATCAAATCTCAAGACTAACATCATGACCCTTTTTTTTGCCATTTTTGTGGATCATGACACTCATCTCAAATTCTAGCTTAATGTTCCTTACTAAACCCGAATGTCAATATGATTGCTCACCTACTATACTATAACACATTACTACGATGGAAATTTAGGAATCGTTGTCCACTAGGACTTCATGATAATTAGCCAATCTTTACGTCTCAGTCTGCATACTCAAGTGACCATCATCTTCCACTTCACAACTTAAATGCTACCTACTCACATACTGCGCACTATCTCTCAAATAACTCTATAATCCTCTGAAGTTCTTCTATCAAAATTCATAAGCCTAGATTAATCTATCACATTGTGAATATTCTGGCTCTTCTATATATTCACCACTTGCACTTGGTCATTACTAACACAATGACACATTATCATAACCCCTATTTCGTTAAGGTATATCCTAACTCATGTTGACTTGAAATACTTACTTTACCTCTATCCTCAGCTCTTTACAACTCTTCACTTATTAGTCTACTCATAAGGGAAAACTCTTTATTACTAACTTACTAGGTACATGACTATTGTAACATAGTTTGTCACAACACCATCCCCCTTCCTTAAATTACCAACTCTCTGCATACTTTCCTCTAACTATGGGATCTTTCACTACTACTACTCATGATCTCATAGCTCATATTACTTTTTTGGGGGTGAAATCATACCCAATCTCTAAACATGCTCTCTCATAAAGATCTCAGCTGAAACAAGGTTTAGGGAACATAGTGCAACTCTTTTTTAGCTCAAACGCACGATTGATGTGAATATGGGTGCATTACTATGAAACTGAACAATTATTGGGTTCCTGTCAAGCCCCTCTGATGTCTCATGACTTTCTCAAGACTCTTGCTAAAAACAACTCATCCATAAGAATCTTTAAACTTTACTTTTAAACCACCTCTAGTATGATTGGTACTCAAATGAATATGAAAACGCACGAGTTAGAATAGATCTCTATGACTTAGTCACTTATATCTTTTGCACGTTTAAGAGTATGAAAGAAGGGAAACTTTTCTTAAATGCCTATAGTACCTCATTCATAGAAGTGGGGCCCTCACAACCATAAAAAAGATCCTACTGACACGAATTCATAGACATCCTAGGACATTTAAACTCCGTGTTCTATTTCCAATTAAATTCTTTTTGAAACTCTTGGTGCTACATCTAGTGACTGACCTTAGTACTTCAAAAAAATTTAATTCCTTGGTGAACTCTCACTCTCTACGACTAACGGCTCAAGTCTTAGTTCGAAAAAAATTTGGGTGTTACAAGGTTAACTTGGGGTCATTCGTTATCCTAGGTCCAGTTTGTGCGTCTTGGGTTAGCCTCGGGGCCTGACATAACATACAAAGTCTGCAAATAGAAAACTACATAAAATCAATAAAAGAATCTCGTCCCTCTAAGATAATCCGCATGAAAGGAACCAAAGAAGAAAAACCGCTAATTTAGTGTTTTGAGCTTTCTGCACCAGTTCCAATTTGATGATTTTCTAATAAGGCAATAATAAATCGAATGCAATATCTATTAAACCTTGGTTCATGATATACACAAATTATGGTGTGTCATTTTACGAAACTTGCAAGGGAGCCAACCAAAATTTGGAACTATGCTGAAGAACTTAGGGGGATGTTGATGACATACCTGCAACACTTTATAAGCAATTCTCTTGTAGAAATCATTGAGGTCTGATAAATACATCTCCTTCATAGCTTGATCTGCATTACAAATTTTTAATAAATCAATTGCGGAAATGTCAAGAATAAATTCCCATATGGTAAGGTGATAATTAAAACAACTATATGATACAATATAGAATGAACTAGAGAATCTTCACAAAAGAACCTTCTAGATAAAATGGTTATTAAGTAGAAGAGGAAGACTACAACTAATTAACATGTAAATAGTAAACTAAGTTACTAAGCTTAGCTTCCTTTAGCTTCTTTGATTATAAGTTCCGCAATTTGATTATAGACCAGCCCAACTAGGAGGAATTAGAATATTTTCCTAAAATTAGATTGCGAGCTATAACACAGTTTAATGGCAATCATTAATTTTTTTCACATTACACCTTTATCATCAATGAGATAAAACGAGGGTACACAATGAAATAATAACAATTAGTTGGCTTCACAAGTGAAAAACGATGGGATGGAGAATACAGAGCATGTTAGTGTTATATTTTTATTCTTGAACAATTCAAAGTATTCCAACTTATTGCTAGCTAGTAAATCAAGTCGAGGATGTAAGTAAAGAAGGACGAGTTTCGAAAACGGAAGCATTGAATTTCTCTATATAAGAAATAAAATAAATAAAAAAATTAAATGTATACCAATAAATACAGAAGAACATATGTATTTCCACAATAAAACATCTTATAGCGATTGTAGACATTGAAATTTTTTGGGACTCTACAAGATGTGTTCAATTCAAGCTGGGACTCTCCAAATTGTGTTCAACTCAAACTAGGATTCATGGAGGCTACTCAACCCTCAACCCTTGTTTATGACTATATAAAACATACTAATTTCCCTTAAAAGACATCCGAAAAATTTCATAGCGAGATCAAGACCTCGAATATTTCGCAAATTGATGGAAAATTCATATAGAGGTCAAATCGAAATCATCCTAATTCGAGAAATATGTCAAAAGTGACCCTCAAATCATGGATAAATTATAGGAGAGTAGAATCAAGGAGGAATAGAATTGTACCTGTAATATTTATCAATAAAGGTATGCTTCTTCACATTTTATTTGTGATTGCAATTTATTTTTGTCGCTTTAAAATTTGTTGCAAACAAATTGTCACGCCAGTGGGACCAAAGTTTCCCTTCAGCTCTTCTCTCTTAAATCAAATCTGAAAATCTGAAGCTACAAATGAAGAAGAATAAGTACTTCAAGCCACGTCTTCGAGTTTCATCAAGTCTACACTCCGACAAGGCTTCAAGCAGGGGCATTTGTACACATTGAAATTTTGTGGGACTCTAAAAGATGCATTCAATTCGAGTTGGGACTCTACAAATTGTGTTCAACTCAAATTAGGACTCTTTGATGCTACTCAACCTTAAACCCTAGTTTATGCAAATATAAAGGATATTAAATTCCCTTAAAATGCATCTTAGAAATTCCATAGAGAGATCAAGACCTCAAATATTCCTCAAATTAATGGAATTCATATAAAGGTCAAATATATATCATCCTAATTAGAGAAATACACCACAAACGATCCTCGAATCATTGATAAATCTTAGGAGAGTATAATCAAGGGAGGAATGGTATTGTACCCACAATATTTATCAATAAAGTTATGTTTCTTCATATTTTATTAGTGATTGCAATTTATTTTTGTCGCTTTAAAATTTGTTTCAAACAACCATATATTCAGGGATATACTTCTTGCACAAATAGGTTTATCCCTCAAATTAGCAAATACAAATTTCAGTTGCCGGAAAACATATTGTTGACATGCCATGAAGAACTTTGACCCGAACTTACAGATATATTATCTATCTCATGAAATAAGTTAATATGATATCAACACTCAACAACTAATTTTCTGTAAATCAATTAATTGGCCAAATACATAAACAAATCCCTAAATTTGTTTGGTTTTTTCCCTCAGGTACCTCAACTACATCATTTTTCAATTGAATCATTGAACCACCCATAATTTGTTTCTTTAAAATACTGTTAATTGATTTTTTGATTAGCTTTTATATTGTAAATGTCTTTAATTATGTTCGAATTATAATAATTTTGATTGAAGGAATGAAGACAAACCGTGTTAGTCTCATTTGTTTTCTAATGTGTTCAAATGACTTAAGTAAAACACAATTATTCTCAAACATTTTCACTATCAATTGGACTAATGATTTGTGGAACAACATATGTATCCTCTATCAATATCCCTCACAAATCTGGTTCCACATCAGACAACGGTGTTTGTTTAAACGGAACAAATTATGGGGGTTCAATGATTCAATAGGAAAATGACGTAGTTGAGGTACCTGAGGGAAAAAACCCACTAAGTTTAGGGATCTGCTTATGTATTTGGCCCAATTAATTTATCCAAACATACTTCTTTTCTAATCATGCCAGGGCATGTGAACTTAATGTTAGTCTGATATTAAGAAAAAAAATCATACAATAATTAAATTTGAAAGATTGATTTTAATAATTTAATTATCATTATTATTATTATTATTATTATTATTTTGATTTTGTTTCAGATATGGAAGCATTAGTTGGTGTAAATGCTACCCACATTTTTGCATGATTTCAATATTTCTTTGGTTATAGGTATATTTGTCATTTTTGAGGTGGTTCACCATTTTCTCTATCTTTTTTACCGTGTTTGTTGCTAATAATGTTCAGTAGATATTTTATCCCATAATGTAGGATTCATATTTCTCTATTAGAAGAGATTCTTTCTCTTTTTGTCGTATGTTTTAAAAATGATTATTATTATAAGGATAAGGATAAGATTTATGGACATTCTACTTTTCTCATGCAACAATTATCACACTAAGCACACTGGATGGATTAATTTTTGAAGCATGACAAAATATCAGAAAAATTCTGAAGTATAATGTAAGAATTTAAAGACTACATGTCACAACCCAAAGTAGACCCTAGGCATAACATGACGGATAAAACTCCGGGAGGCCCTACTCAATCCACTTAGCATACAACATACAAGATAATAGAAGTAAAGATTTCAAAATATAGCATTTCATACAAAAGAATTTGAGAAAAGTGGAAATCTAACTTAAATCTCAACACAATCTACTACATCATAGAGAAATATATTGGCACGTAATTCATACATCACATAAGAAGTCTGAAAATAGAAAAAGACCTAAAATCAATAAATTCATATCGTCCCTCTGATCATGAGGACTCACAAATCTTCAAAATCTTAAAAGAATCAACTTTCAACGAGAATGGGGAATAGGATTTCGGACCCTATATCATGAAACATTGTAGCCACAAGTATGCATTAGAATATGGAACACAAAAAGTATTATAACAATGCATAACAGTAATGAAATCATCCTAAAAGGACTTTACATGACATGTAATGACAAGCTAAATCATAAAATAACATGTGATAAATAAAAATTCATAAATGTGGTAAATTCAAGATAAACAACTTATAAAACACATGTGAGATACTTTAGAAAGTAACTTTTGTTCATTATTGTAACATCCCGCCTTAGAAAAGAACTAAATTTAGAAAGAACTAAATTGGAAAAAGCAAAATTAAGAATTTTGCAAGTTATGCTTAAGTTGTGAGTTTTGGGTGAACTTCAAACGATCATAAATTTCAGTGCATGATGAGTTAGGTGGCATATAAGATATCAAATAAAGTTTCTTTGGATCCTCTTTCCAACTCCATCGAGTTTTCTAAATTTTAAGTTCAGATAAGGGAGATGTGCCCGTTTGAAGTCTGCTTGTTCAGTTGAGGAAATTTACCTGAATTAATGATTAATATTTTGGTCTTTTCCTTACCCTATCTGCTTTAAATGTTTTTAGTATATTTTAGGTGTATAAACTAATGTGGATCAGTTTTACAACTCTAAATTACCTTTCTGATTTTTAGAGGAGTTCAAAAGGAGAGGTTCAAAGCGTTCATCGAGATTCTTGAAATTCGTCGAGGAATTTTGCTAAATTAAAGTATGTAAGGTTTCATAGTGCTGGGTTCATTCACCCACCGGACAATTATGTAATTTTCATCCATAATTTTGTTCTTGAGGTTGAATGATTTGATTTTCTGATGGGTGTTTTTGAGGTTTTGTTCTTCATGCTTTGTTATGGAGTTTAATGAATTCTTGAGGTGAGGATTTTGATCTTTGAGGGTTCTTCTTGAAGAAAGTGAGTAGATTCTTGTGTACTTATATTGGGTTATTGAATCTAAGGAATATTTTGAGAGGGAAATAGATTTGTGTTGGGTTATTGAATGAGTGAACTCCATGAATTAGTTTAGGGGTCTATTAACTATTTATAGTTCGTTTTAACTAGGTAATTTTTTCGCGCTTCGCGCGGTCATAAATAATAATTGTATTGAAGTTGTAAGTAATTTTTTTATAATTAATATTCATACATTAAAAATAATGAAAAAATATGTTCTTAAAAAATATTAGCAAAAGTCTAACATGAATTTGATTATTTGTCATTATCACATAACTAGAGAACCTCTAATTAATGAATTA
>JAKWIY010000594.1:0-33673 GCA_027704805.1 Solanum corneliomulleri
GTTTCAACACACGTTTGTTTCATGTGAATTTTTATTAAAACAATTAAATATTAATAAGGATACCATTAGTCAAATTAAAAAACACATAACAACATTTCATGAAAATTAAATGATAAATCAACAACATGCGATTAACACAAATACATTATATATTACATGAATAGATCCATTATTACATATATTGACGTATCTATAAATGGGAAAAAATTCCAATGCGTCCTTCAATTTTTGCGATTTCAAAAATGATATATCTCTAGTTAATAAAGTGACCAACATATACCTTTTTATTACAAAGACAACCTAAATATACCCTTTTCAGCAAATATAAGTGAAAACAATGATTTTTATTTTTTCTTGACTTGTTTTAATTAACTTAAACCCACGAAACTATATGTGATCCTTTTAGACAAATCCAGGGGTATATTTAATCCTTCTCACATATGAACTTTTTCTGCCTTCTTTAACTTAGTGACTAACTTGCATTTTCTATTCTTTATGATCATATTCATTTGTTTACTAGTTTCGAGACACGTGCGTTGCACGCGTGTTTCATGTGAATTTTTACTGTTGCATTAAAATAATTAAATATTAAAAAGGATACCATTAGTCAAGTTTAAAAACACATAACAACATTTCATGATAAGTCAATGATAAATCAACAACATGTGTTTAACACAAACACATTATATTGTACAAATGCACAAAGAAGAAATATATATTAAATTGATGATCGTATGTACATATATTATATATATATATATATATATATATATATGGGGGCTGACGCCTGCCCAGTGCCGGAAGGTCAAGGAAGTTGGTGACCTGATGACAGGGGAGCCGGCGACCGAAGCCCCGGTGAACGGCGGCCGTAACTATAACGGTCCTAAGGTAGCGAAATTCCTTGTCGGGTAAGTTCCGACCCGCACGAAAGGCGTAACGATCTGGGCACTGTCTCGGAGAGAGGCTCGGTGAAATAGACATGTCTGTGAAGATGCGGACTACCTGCACCTGGACAGAAAGACCCTATGAAGCTTCATTGTTCCCTAGGATTGTCTTTGGGCCTTTCCTGCGCAGCTTAAGTGGAAGGCGAAGAAGGCCTCCTTCCTGGGGCCCCGAGCCATCAGTGAGATACCACAATGGAAGGGCTACAATTCTAACCTTGTGTCAGGACCTACTGGACAAGGGAAAGTCTCAGGTAAACAGTATATATATAAGGTTTGCTCCCTTCTGCCTTTGCACTCGAGGGCCAATCTTCGTCCGGCCCGAAGAAACCTTTGCACGCCTCCGTTACCTATTCGGAGGCCTACGCCCCATATACACTGTCTACCTGAGACTTATATATATATATATATATATATATATATATATATATATATATATATATATATATATATATATATATATATATACACATATATATATATATATGTATGTATATATATATATATGTATGTATGTATGTATTGGCAATAAAGTAAACACCGCCACCATAAGTGGACCATACCAAACATGCCATACAAGGCCAATCATATAACAATTCTATAAGAAAGTAGAGGAATAGAGAAACATTACCAAATCTCCCTTGATTTGATCATATATGATAAATACTCATAATGCATCAATAATACAATATAGGGAAGTAGCTAAAGATATCATAACCTAAATGAAATCATAAATTTCCAAAGAATCGAGATCATACCAAGTTCTCTACATTAACAATCAATAGAAGATAGAAGAACATAGGTCAATCTCATTCAAATCTTCAAACCTTGATCCACACGGACCACTCATCAACAATTCACCATCAATTTGATTATAAAATACTAGCAATATCAAATTCAACATAATAGAATCACAACTCAATTAACACACAATCAATAGTACAATGCCCATAACATAGGCTAATTTGAGAATAGGAGGGAACATGTGTTCATCATGCAATAGGATTGAAATTCACTTTATTATCAATACTTCAAAATCAATTCATCATCAAAAAGCTTTTGAAAACATATTGAGAAAGAAACCATGGCTAGATTGGAAGATTGGAGGTTTGATCATGAACTTTCATTCAAAACATTGAAAGGGACTCCTTCGAAGAAAGGTTGAATAAAGATGAAGGATCACCATACCTCATCTTTAGGAGAAATCGATGAAATCTTCTTGAATAATCCATGGAAAACCAAGCTCCAAACTTTTCTTAAGCTTCATCTGTAATGAAGGTTTCTAGAAGGTTTCTTTAGGAGAGGGAAGTCTAATTTTAAAATATGAATTTGGTTTGGGGTTTTGTTCTTTTTAACTAACATAGTATACCCAAAATAGCTAAATTAACCTCCTAGGGTCAGGTTAGGACTTGGGGTGAAATTTCCCATTCACCCCTTAATGAAACAGTGCGCCTGGTTGTTGGATTGTTGGCCATCGTTTGCTAGGCGTATGTAGACACTGCCAAGACAGTGTCTAGACAGAATTTGGGTCCTCGTTGAGGGTCCTTTGTGGTGCCCTTGGGGAGTCGTGCCTGGACGTTTTCAACGTAAATATACTCATAACATTTTCGAGACCTTTAACATAAGATTAAACCTTAAAAAACACGGAAAACATGTCAAGACACACCAAGACACACATGCACGTCTTAAGGCTTACTTTTAAACGTCATTGACGTTTGACCTCAAAATGACTTCAAATCAAGTATGAATATTGTAAACCACTTAATTAACAAATTTTAGTCCTTTTTAGACACATGTGAGACTCTAATAACCTTAATTCATTTTGAGGGTCCTTATACTGGTAGAGAGAAGAGCTACTTTAGGGACATACGGAGAAGAAAATCGGTTCTATGTTATAACTAGTCATTGAGATCAGGAGAACTCACATGATGTAGTCACTGGTGATTAAAGTCTTTACTTTTGATGTTTATGTATTAATTGATTTAGATTCTGTTTTTTTTGGCTCCTTATGTAGCCATGAAGTTTGATATTTCCCCCGAACAACTTCTTGAGCCTTTCATTGTTTCCACACCTGTTGGTGAGTCTATTATAGTATAAAGATTTATCGTGATTGTTCCATATCTATCAATAACAAAGACACATCGACTGAATTAGTCAATCTAGACATGGTAGACTTTGAGATTATTCTAGGCATGGACTGGCTTCATGCTTGTTATTCCTTAGTTTATTGTAGAACTCAAGCATTAAAGTGTTAGTTTTCTAATGAGAAAGTTTTAGAGTGGCGAAGTTGTTTAATAGTGATTAAAAGTGATTTCATATTATATCTTAAAGGCCAAAAAGTTAGTCTCTTACAGGTGCATCTCTCACTTAGTCTGCGTTAATGACTCAAGGGTTGAGATACCGATTATTCAAATAGTTCCATTTATGAGTGAGTTTCTAGAGGTTTTTCCAGATGATCTATCTGAAGTCCCTCCTAACAGAGAATAGACTTTGGCATAGTGATTCTTCATGATAATCAACCTATCTCTATTCCATCATATAGAATGACCCAGCTAAGTTAAAAGAGTTAAAGGAAAAGTTGAGAGAATCCTTGCTATGGGTTTCATCTGACCTAGTGTTTCACCTAGGGGCGCTTCCTTTTTTTGTGAGGAGGAAAAATGGTTCTCTTAGGATATGTATCGATTAATTCTAATTAAAAAAGGGTTTCCATGAAGAATAAGCATCCACTTTCGAGAACCTATGACTTTTTTGTCAAACAAAAGGGTGCCACTTGATTCTCTAAGGTAGAACTTATATCTATCTATCATAAGTTGAAAGTAAGGGAAAGTGACATTCCAAAGACAACATTTAGGACCCGGTATGGTTATTATCAATTCATTGACATGCGTTTTGGCTTCACCAATGCTCCAACACCGTTCATGGATTTATGAACATAGTGTTTAAGTCGTTTCTTGATAGTTTGTTTCTGTATTTATTGATAACATACTAATTTATTCGAGGAAATAAAGATGATCTTGCTAGTCATCTTAGAATACTCCTCCAAATTATCAATGATAAAGAATTATATGCTAAATATTTTAAGTGTGTGTTTTTTCTTGAGTCTGTTGCATTCTTAGGCCACATTTTATTTGGCGAAAGATTTTGAGTTGACACTTAAAAGATATAAACAATGTACAACTCAGCCATACCCATATCTCCAATTGATATACAGAGTTTCTTAGGATTGGTTTGTTATTATAGATGATCTGTAGAGGGATTTTTGTCTATTTTGTCCCGTTCACTAATCTGACTTAGAAAACACTTTAGCTTCAATGGTCGGAAGCTTGTGAGAAGATCTTTATGGGATTTTTGTTATTTATTATGATGTATACATAGTGGACTTAGTTGCATTTTAATAAAATGGTGAGGTTATAGCCTATGCCTTTAGAGAGCTTAAGATTCACAAAGGGAATTACCCGACTCACGTTATCGAGTAGGCAGCAGTGGTCTTTGCTCTCAAAATATTGCATCATTATCTCTATGGTGTTCATGTGGATGTGTCCACTGTCCATAAATGTTTCTTGTATGTTTTCATGCCTAAAGAATATAACTTCAGTTAGAAGAGGTGGTTAGAGTTAATCAAGGATAATGACATCGTATCCTCTATCACCTAGGTAACGTTAATATTGTTGTTGATGCTTAGAGTAGGTTGTCTATTGGAAGTACTGCACATGTTGAGGAACTCAAGAAAGAAATGGCTACAGAGGTTCACATACTTCCCATTTGGGGGTCCTTTTGTTGGAGAAACATGGCAACGACCCTCTTTTACCTAAATAGAAGGAAAATAATCAAAAGCAAAAGGTAATGGCTGTTGAACAAGGGGGAGATGGTGTTTGAAATATCAAGTAGATTGTGTGCACCAATGGTGGATGAGCTCCAAGAGAGGATCATGGCAAAAGCTCATAGTTCCAAATGTTCAATCAATTTCGGTTCCACAAAGATGTATCATGACTTGAAAGAAGTCTATTGGTGAAGTAGAATTAAGACGTGATTTCACAGTTCGTTTTTAAGTGCTTGAATTGCTAACAAGTCAAGGTAGAACCCAAAAGGCGAGGTAGTGTGGCTTAAAAAATAGCTTTTACAGAATGGAAGTAGGAGATTATATATGGATTTCAATACTGGCTAGCCACGATCTCGCAAGAAGTATGATTCAATTGGATGATTGTATAGTCTGACTTCATGGAGTTACTGTGCTTATATTTCTGATAGGGATGCACAATTCACAGCTCAATTTTTGAAGTATTTCTAAAATGGTTTGGGTTTGACAATGAACCTTCGTACTCCCTTTCACACTCATATGGATGGTCCAACAGAGCACACAATTCATAACCCAAAGGATATATTGACTGCAAGTGTCATGGATTTCAAAGGTAATTGTGATGACCACATGCCTATTATAGAATTTGCTTACAATAACAGTAATAACTCAGTATTCAGATGGCTCTCTGTAAGGCTCTTAATGGGGGAAGATGTATATCTTCCATTATTTGGTCTGAGTTGGTGAAGCTGAGTTGATAGGGCCAGGATTGGTTCATCAAGCCATGGAGAATGTGAAGACCATTCAAGAAAGGTTAAAAACAGCGCAAAGTTTTAAAAACTCCCATACATATGTTAGAAGGACAGACTTAGAATTTGAGGTTGATGTATGGGTCTATTTGAAGGTTTCACACCCATGAAGGGTGTTATGAGATTTGAGAAGGGAAAAGTCATTCGGCTACATTGGGTCTTATAGGATGTACAAGAGGGTTGACAGTGAAGCTTATAAGTCAGAACTAACATCAAAGTTAGTAGAAGTCCTTTTGGTATTTCATATACCAATTCTAAAGAAAATTTTGGGTCATCCTTTAGTCATTATACCTACAGAGAATATTACTATCAAGGAAACCCTACCGTATGAAAAAAATTGCCTTGAGATTCTTGATCGTCAGGTTCACAAATTGAGAATCAAGGAAGTTGCCTTAGTCAAGGTCTTATAGAGGAATCAATGTGTATATGAAGCTACTTGGGAGGATGAGGAGATATGAATATAACCTACCCCCATCATTTTCCTTCCAAAACAATTCAAGACCAAGGTACTAATCCTCCTAAAGTACTCTCTAAGTTGTATTTTGTATTTTGAGTTTCTGCGAATAGCATGTTGTGCTCGTGAGTTGGGCTATTAGATGCTTTCCACCACTGTTCTTCTTAGCGTGATCTCGTTTGAGCATGAATTTTCCGATGTGGGAGATATTTTAACACCTCAGACTTCGAGAGAACTAAATAGAAATTCATGCAAGTGACCCATAAGTTATAAATTTTAGGTCAACTTTAAACGACCATATCTTTTAGTTTATGAAGAATTATACCGCCCATGAACTATAAAATGAAGGGCTTTCAGTCGTCTTTCCAACGCCTCAAATTTGGTTAAATTAGAGCTTGGAGTAAAACATTACGCCTGTTTGAGTTACACCTCTCTATTTAATGCATTTAAGCCATTTTATAAAAGGGTATTTTGGTCTTTTCATTTTCCCATTAGGACTACAACGTTTTTTTAACCTAAATAAGGGTCTAATCTGATTTATACCACTTGTCCACATTCTTAAATACTTGGGGATTTAGAGCGAGATTTCAAGAGAACAAAAAGGGTTAAGTTCAAACGTTCTTCAAAATTTGTGGATTTTGCCAAGAGCATCATTCTTTCTAGGTATGTAAGTCCTCTCACAATGATAGACTTGTTTGCCTCACTCCATGCATCTAAACCATCTATGAATACTCCATGCAATTGTTATATTATGAGATTCTTGAGTAGTTCTTGATTGTTTTTTCATTCTTTAACAATGGAAATTTTGAGTTACTTGGGTCAATTTAATATATAGATTCCTTCTTTGTGCGTTTGTACAATATGATGTATTTGTGTTAAATTCATGTTATTTATTTTATGCTCGACGTATCATGAAATGTTGTTATGTGCTTTTCAAATTTGAGTAATCTTATCCTTATTAATATTCATATGTATGTTTGCTAGAGTACATTATAATTTATTTAGATGATGAACAATTTTAGTGAACTTATAAGCTTGTGTAGGCTCTTGTCTACATATAATTTTATTGGCAAAAAAAGTGAGTTTTGATAATGAGTTAATTAGCTTTGAAGAGGTTGGAATTTGTTAATTAAGTACTCTTAATGAATTTTATATATACTAGTTCCTAGGAACATGCGTTGCACGTTTGTCCCGTACAATTATTTTAAAGTTCAATTATTATATAGAAAATGTTGAAATTAAAAATATTAGTTTTACAAATTTATATTCTATTCATTAAATAAAATTGATAATTATCGAGTTATATATCGATCATCAAGAAAGAAATATGAAAAACTTATTAAGATACTATACCCTCAAATAATATGAATATATCTATATGACTAATTCTTAATAATCTCTCATTACGCTCCAGTATTAGTAAATACACAAATATGTAGCTCCTTAAGAAACCATATCAGTAAGGAAAGGATAAAGAAAGAAAATACGATAAAAGTACATTTAAAACGAATATAAAAGTCATATATTAGTAATATTATTACTAATAAAAATAGACTTATAAAATTCATAATTTCATATATGATTAAATTAACGAAGTATAAATCGGACTAAATAAATATCGTGTGTGTGTGTGCGTGCGTGCATGAGTGCATGTGTGTATGTGTGTGTGTGTGTGTGTCTGTGTGGCGCGCGCGCAACCAAGTTCGGAACTTTTCTTTTGAATCGTGTGTATATTACAAACAACAATTTTTATCACTCAAGTATATGTGTAAAATTTATGTACACCTTAGTCTCCTAAAGCTCACTTGTAAGATTAAGCTGAATATATTGTTCACTATAAAAAAGACCTGACTTCAAAAGAGGTCTGAACAAACTCATCTTTTGATAGTAAAAAAGCTAAATTTTTTATCTATTCATTGTTTCATGTTTTAATTTTGGTGGATTTGTGTCAAAAGCTTGTATAGAAAATCCTCAAAAGAAAAAAAACTATATTGTTATGGTTAAACTTAAAATTTGGGTACCCATTGTTTAGTATTGACCCAATCCATCTCAACAAAAATAACATTTGGGTGGGCTAATCACCACGGGAATTGCCACATCTATTTTATTGAGAAGGATGTGGGTTTCTCACCTCGGTATAAAGACAAGGAGTACCCCATCCTAATGTGCCTTGGATGATCCACACATTCTTAATTGTCCTATTCCTAAGATATAAATTTATAAATGAATCACACATTCTCTAGATTGCTTATTTCACCTCAATTTGGTGAGTTTTCTAGCTTGACACATCATGATTTGTCACATTCATATTCTTCAAGTCTAATCCCTTCACTTAATGACTTTGCCATGAGTGATTGTAATCTCTCGGGGCCTATTCTTAAACCTCTATGCAATCTCACCAACATAGAGGCTTCAGACCTTCATAATAACCATCTTGAATGACCAATTTCCAATTTTTTTAGATTTGGAAAGCTAAAGGAGTTATCAGTTTGAAATAACATTGCGATGGCTAACTTGATTTCACTAGATTTTTCATCCAATTACCTGACCGGTCCATTTGCATCAAATTATTGGAGATTTCATTGGACTTTGTGGGTTGAACTTATCTCATAATGTCTTGGAAGCTCATAGACTAGTGACATTGCAAATTTATATCTGTTCTCGAATCATTAGATCCTTATCTAAAAAATCAGCTGAGAAATTCTTCATAAGCTTGAATCCCTCAGACTTGTTGATTCTTAGATCTCTCTCACAATCATCTTGTTGGATGCATCCCCACGAAATTTTTTTATAATACATTTGATAAAAGTTCATACCAAGAAATTATGAGCTACGAGGGTTACCACTCTCAAAACATTGTGGCAGTGATGATAGGATACAATAAGCGAAAACTCCAACTGAGAAGAAGAAGAGAAGAAGAAGAAGAAGAAGAAGAAGAAGATTCACCATGATCAGTTAGAAGACAGTTCTCATGGGTTACAATTGTGGTCAAGTTATTGGATTGTCTCAGTTAGAAGATGGTTCTCATGGGTTACAATTGTGGTCTAGTTATTGGATTTTCTGTAATACATAATGTTGTCAACTAAATGTCCAGTGTGGTTTTCAAATATACTTGTGAAATTGGAAAATAGAATTATTAAAACAATTAAAACGCACAAGAAAATATATTAATATGTAACCTCCAGGAATTCAACTGATCTTTATCCTTCAGAAGACCACTTTTTATGTATGATGTATTTTAGACATTCTTTATCCTTAAGACTCTAAGTTTAATTCTTTATCTTTCATAGTGTGTTATCTTTGCATAAAGCATTTGTTATTCTATAAATACATGACTTTTATTTCTCTGAGACTTGACCATATGTAGAAATAAATTCATTTGATTAACAGAAATCGGATACAAACTTGAATCTTTAGATTATTCAATCGAACAATTTGTGTCATCACTAAAAACATTGTATTTCACTCAATTGTTTCCTAACTTGTAAGTAGTCTCGATAACATTGTATTTCATTAAGTTAAAAACTATATAATTTGATTTAACCTTGTTCCGTTTTAAACCTTTTCAAGTATATCACCTTGGTGCGACCATGGAGACTCTGATGGACTCGTGTTTACAGTGGTGCCCCAAGAACAGGAGATCAGTTCCACTTTTTGATGTATCAATATACAATTTAAAAGTAAAACTAAGTTAAGATAAATTAGTTTGTAGTAAATGACTAAATTTGATTAACTAGTTGCTATATTTTAGGCTTTAGTTATTGGAGATAATTTTAGCTCATTTTACTCCTTTTGTGTAGTTTTTTAAGTTATGAATTCATGCATTATTTAAATAAACTATGAAACAAAACCTTGTTCTTATCTTTTTTTCTTTCTTAGTAATCATGACAGATTGGTATCAGAGCATTGCCATCTTGAGTGACCTGTAAGAAGACACTGAACCATATAAACCCTTCTTTGAACTACTATCTTAAATATTTTATAGAAAAATGAATTCTGAAACAAGCTTCTTAACTCTACTAGTCTTCAATTGTGAGAATTATCAAGCTTCGACAATTAGGATGACGGTTCATCTTGAAGCGCTGGATCTCAAGAAAGCAGTGGAAGAGGATTACAAGTAACTACTTTCGGTGATAATCCAATGGTGAATCAGATGAGGCATCACAAGGAGAATAAGACAAGGAAATCCAAATCTAAAGATTGTATTTTCTCTGCAGTATCCCTTTCAATTCTGACCAAAATTACGCAAATGAAATCTGCTGCAGAAATTTAGGAGTATATCAACAAAGAATACCAAGGAAATGAAAGAGTGCAGAATGCAAGTGATGAATTTGATTCTAGAATTTGAATAAATAGAATGAAAGAATCATAAACTATAAAAGACTATGTAGGTCAACTACTCGACTTGGCCAACAAGGTCATATTGTTCGTTAAGAATTCTTGCACTTGTTCTTATTTTAGTGTTTCCTCATCCGGAGGGGGATCATTATTGAGTGGTATTCATCCTCGGTTCAATATACATGTTCATGCAGTTATTCAAGTG
This sequence comes from Solanum corneliomulleri, assembly GCA_027704805.1. Classification (NCBI taxonomy): domain Eukaryota; kingdom Viridiplantae; phylum Streptophyta; class Magnoliopsida; order Solanales; family Solanaceae; genus Solanum; species Solanum corneliomulleri. The sequence goes on from JAKWIY010000594.1 coordinate 10,544, forward strand.
TCTGAGGGAGGTTATATTGGACAAATTTTCTATAACTTGGGTCAAGACTTATCATGGTTGCTATTAGAGGTTTTCAGGTTACCTTGACCATTCAATATATTTAGATTTTTGTTAGTATATGGTGATTCCTAGTCCTACTATGAGTGTGGTGAGTCAGGAAAAATCAATAGATATTCCTCCAGACTTGGAACAGGAGGCCGACATTAATAATTTTTTGTAACGTTGTTGCTTCATTTCTGTTTTTATAAAATAAAGTTTGGAAAGTTCTTTCTTTAAAAATGAGTAAAATTTTCTAATTCAATTTGGAAAAAAATAAATAATGTCATGACAAAACACTACTATTTGTATAAAAAAAATGTTATTTCAAGAAAGTGAATACAATTTATATACCATGATTTTTATGAGAATATGACATTGAACAAGAAAACACATATTTCTTTTTACCTCATTCGCATTAAATTTTCATGATTTATCCAATTCAGATTTGATCAAAATATTTTGTTATGAATCTAACAACTACTTGTTAATGCAAGGTATGTCTATTTGAAAAAGAAATCATATGATCATAACTTACCAAGTGATTTGAATCCTCTGAAATAACTCTCAAAACTTTTCTTTGAAAATGGAGAAAGTTGAAGAAGATATGGTGTTGGAATGTTCAGCGCGATTTCATGGATTAGAAAATCAGAAAATGATGGCTACGAAATTCTCACATTTCATTATCAATTGAGGTTGATGTATTCTCAATTTTTCATAAGTAGAATGTTAGGTTTAAGTATGAAAATTTAAAAGGGTGTTGTAAGTGTCTCTATCAGACAAATTTTAATGATGAAGAAGATGAGAGTGCATTCATTAAGCTATGACATATAAACTTACAAAGACTTACAGAGATTATTGGACAAACTAAGGGATACTCCATCTTTTTCATTAATCTCTCTTTATTTATTTTTGAATATATTTTACTTATGAGGTTTGAAGAATTATGAGGTTTCACTAATTTGTTGTTTGATCCACATTTATGATGGTTTTTACAAAGTTAAAATTATCTACGAGATACAAAATATATTCAAAGATGTTTATCTTTTCTAAACCTTAAGTGTTGGAGCACAAATAAAGTATCACAAACTGGTACAATCAAAACTCTAGTGTTAAAATATCTGGGGAAAAATTGTCAACAATACTATTAGCTATGTAATTTTTAATAATAAATTTCCTATCCCATTCATGTTGTTCTTATAAAAATCACTAATTTATTGTTAGATTTGATAATCGGCTCCAAATAATTCTTCATTAGTTTTTTCTACTTTCATTGACCAAATCTATGTTGCATATTTATTATTTGGTACACTTAAATAAATCTAAAAAGGAAAAAGTAATTTCTGACAAGTCAAATTGCTTAAATAATCCAAGAGAAAAAACATCATATTATTGTTGGTGTCTTTCCAAATTAGAAATTCTCCTTTATTTTGAAAAATTAAAATAAAATAATATTAGGGTTAGAGAAAGAGAAAATGTAGGAGGGGATTACAAAGTAAGAGTCTAACCCTCACCAATAAATTGAAAGTTCAGCTTGTCAATCAATATACCTACTAAGATTCTCCTACTAGCAATTTTTTGTATGTTATGATCATTAATTAACAAAGAGTCTGTAAGATTATTTACAATCTTTATTCAAATGAATATTTTATTCTTCATTTCTATCGAGTGTTTATCATTTTCACTAATAGCAATATAAGAGTGAAATTTTATATATGCATTTTTTAATTAAAAGTTGACAGTGAAAAGGTAATATGGTTCACAGGTATGTTTATTTAGGAAAAGATTTCTGAATTTTTTCAAACAATAAGCTGAACAAAGAAAAAAGTTAAATGAAGAAAAAGTAATTATCAATTTTATGACAAAATGGAGAAAATTTATCAAGATTTGAAAAAAATCTTTGATGTGATGAGATCTCACAAGCATTGTTGCCTTTTAGCATCTCGACTTCCCAAGATAGGTAAATACATTGTTAATCTAAATGTTATATTTTCTTATACTTATATTTGTACAGTATTTATAAACTAAATCTTTTACAATTAAAAAGAGTACTTCATTTCTTCTATTTTATGTAACACTTTTCCTCTATGACCTATTATGAAAAAATAATATTTCTTAATAAAAACAAGATGAACATTGATATCCATATTTTTTTTTTAATCTTTAAAGACATGCTTACTTTGACTTTACATGAAACAAATACATTCTAATACTTATGGTCTTAAATACGTTGTAATATATTGTGTGACTACAAAACTTCTCAATAATAATACAAAAAATTTATAGCTTGATTATTTTCAAATACAGAAATATGTTATATATTTTTTAATAGATTGATGGTAAAATTGTGTTACATAAAATCGAAAAGGAGTATATGACATGTTTCATACCAAAAGTCATTTTTCTTCTTTTAAAACTTAATGTGAGGTCAAGTTTACAGTGTAAGGATCATAAAAAATGGATTATATATTCGTTATTACTTCTAATATTTATATTTTTTTTATATAGATCTATATTATACTAAATAAATTAAGAAACATATGAATTTACAGAATATTAAAAACAAGTTAGCAGAAGTTGTTTTTTCGAATTTTGAAATTGTCAATTTATTCAAAGATCTCTAATTGATGTTCAACAATGTCATTGTTTATTACCCATATGAAAATCTTTAAAATGCTGTTGCGCTTGAACTCAGAGCCACTATTGTAAGGGGAATGGGTAAGAAGCCCTAATCTTATCACAAAATTGTGTGTGAATTAGATTCAACAGGCAATTCAATGTTGGCCTGACAAAAATTGGAGAAAAGGGGCATAAAATTCACATAGCAAAACTCAAGAAGGTGAGACTCAGGGAGGAGGAGAACGAGACTGAAAAATAAGGCTTGTGAATTGAAGAACGAATTGTGAGTTTTCACTAATGTTTTGTTTGAACCACATATATAATAGTTTTTACAAAATCAAAATTATATACGAGATAAAAAATATATTCAAAGATATATTATCTTTTCTAAAGCTTAAGTGTTGGAGCACAAATAAAGTATCACAAATTGGTACAATTTGCACTAAATTTTATTTTATTTTCAAAAAATATGTTCTTGATTAAATTTTATCATAACAAAAAAAACGACATGATTACTAATCATCAAAACTCCATTGTTAAAATATTTAGGGAATATTGTCAAAAATACTATTAGGTATATACGTTTTAATAACGAATTTCCTAGCTAATTCATGTTTATCTTATAAGAATGACTAATTGATTGTTAGTTTTGATAATTGGATCCTAATAATTTTTCATTATTTTTGTCTACTTTCAATGAACAAATATATGTTGTATATCTATTTTTTTTTGTACAATAAAATAACGTTGAAAATGAAAAAACAAATTGACAAGTCAAATTTCATAAATCATCCAAGAGAAAAAACTTCATATTGTTATTAGTGTCTTTCAAAATGAGAAATTCATCTTTACTATATAAAAAAAAATTATGGTTAGAGACACAAAAAATGTAGGAGGGGATTACTATATAGGAGTAGAATCCTCACCAAATAATTGTAAGTTTAGCTAGTCAATCAACAAGGCTTCTAAGATTCTCCAACTAGCAATTCTCTGTATATTACAATCAATACTTCTCAAAGAGTCTGTAAGATTATTTGTAATATCTCTTCAAAATGTAAAATTTATTCTTCATTTCTATCGAGTGTTTAAAATTTTTACTATTAGCAATATGTATGTGTGTGTGTGTGTGTGTGCGTGTGTGTGCGTGTGTGTGTGCGTGCGTGTGTGCTCGTGTGCGTGTGTGCGCGTGCGCGCGTGCGCACGTGCGTGCGTGTGTGCGTGCGTGCGTGCGTGTGTGTGTGTGTGCGCGCGCGCGTGCGCGTGTGTGTGTGCTTATGCTTGTGCGTGTGCGTGTGCGTGTGTGCGTGTGTGTGTGGGTGTGTGTGTGTGTGCGCGTGCGCGGCGCGCGCGTGTGTGTGTGTGTGGGTCTATTTGAAATACATTATTATAACACAAAGATAAGAATAAAATATGTGTAACTTTAGTTCTCACTATGCTCAAATTCACTTGTGAGATTATACTAAATGTTCACTACAAGAAAAACTGACTTAAAAAGTGGTCTGGATAAATCCATCTTCTGAACTGTGGATCAATTAGAAAAAATCTTTTTTGTTCCGCAAAGGGGTAAGATTTGTGTACATCCTACCTCCTAGACACAATTGTACATTAGTATGTTTTTGCTATTTAAATATGATATTGGGCAAGACTTCATCAGCATAAGTGATGTTGTTTAAAAAATTGATCATATATCTTGACAAATTGCCTTACAAAAGTGATCGTCAAAATTTTATCCACAAAAATATGGATGTGTCGCTAGTTCACCACAATATTTTCAGTAATAACGAAAATAACATATTTTTTGATTTGTCAATGGTTGTATTTGGCATATTTCTGAAGGAGTGGAATTGATACACTCCCTACTTGTATTGTTGAGCTCTGTCCAATATACTTTGTAGTTTTAGAAAAATCAAATCATTCTTTTGCTATTAACCTAAAACTATGCTAAAATCAAATCATTCGTTTGCTATTAAACTAAAACTATGCTCATGACAACTCAATGATGTATTAACGCGTGTAGAACTTTTCCAACCGATTTCAGTGAAATATTTTTATTTACTAATCATAAATTACTTGGTTCGTGTTAGGACCGAAAAAAGCAGGAGTAATGCGGAAGCTAGCAAAGCAAACTTCGAAAGACCAAGAGTAAGAATACAACAACAAATATATCAAAATACAAAGATTTAACGTTGTTCGGTCAATCAACCTACGTCCATAAATGAGATGAGTAATCCACTATAAATATAAGAGTACAAAATACAGAAAGAAACAACCTCAACCAATTCACTCGGAATACATGGGAGGTTCACACTAGTGATGGCGTTTCAAGCTTGTGACCATAAATTATCCCCCGAACTCTCGAAGCCCTTAAGACTACATTGTGAATGTTGATTATGTTAGAAGAAACATGTCTCTATTTATAGAGTAGTAAATTTTTTCCTACTAGAAAAAGGATTAGTCAATCTAAAACCTTTTCCTAAAAGGAAAACCTATTTATGGTAAGAAATCAAGGAAATAAAACCCAACAAATCTCCCCCTTGGACTGAATTTCTATCAAAATAAATTTGTGCACCTTCTTGACTTAATCTTCAACAACTTTCTTATCATCTCCATAGACTCCTTCGCAAAATTTTATGTCTCAACATAGAGAACCACTCTAAAACAATTTCTCCAACAAAATTCTCCATTACTGTCAAAAAAGGTTGCGGCTAGAACTGCACCCGTCAAGATGAACACTTCTTTCTAACCTGGTTCATTATCGATTATCGAAACACTGAACCTGACTCCATCATTGAATTTAGCTCTGATACCACTTGTTAGGACCGAAAATAAGCAGGAGTAATGCGGAAGCTAGCAAACCAAACCTCGAAAGACAACAAGTAAAAAGACAATGAGAAATATATCAAAATACGAAGATTTAACGTGGTTCGGTCAATCGACCCACGTCCACAAAGGAGATGAGCAATCCACTATAAATATGACAATACAAAATATAGAGAGAAACAACCTCAACCAATTCACTCGAAATACATGGGAGGTTCACATAAGTGATAGCGTATCAAGCTTGTGACCCATAAATTCTCCCCCTAACCAAAACTTTCAAAGCCCTAAAGATTATAGTGTGAATGCTGATTAAGTTAGAAGGAATATGTCTCTATTTATAGATTCCTAAACCTTTTTGGACTAGAAAAAAGATTAGACAATCAAAAACCTTTTCCTTAAAGGAAAACCTATTTATGGTAAGAAATTAGGGCAAATAAAAAATCCAACAATTCGTAGAGTTGAAATCTCTCTTCTCAAAAGGGTTGACCATGTTTAAGTTTGACATTTTATCTAAGCAACTTTTGATGAATTAACCAATTATGAGATAATGAGTGATGAACTTGTAGAAAATATAGCTACGGGAAAGGAAAGTTGTGAAGAACGCTATGATATTAATTAGGAATGTTGTTTATCCACTAATTTTTTTAATATTATTTATAAGGTTAATTAATATTTCTCTTTCTTGACCTTTTGAGAAAGATTATAACTTAAAAGACTCTTAACTACTATTCCTATATTCTATTGTTCTAATCTAGGAATTCTTCCTTTCTGCTCCCGTTCTTTGTCCTCAATCAATTGAAAGTTTTTGTTTCTTGAGTTATCCCAATATGTTGTCCGTATATTTATGAGGAAGCATATCATCTATATTTCAATGCACTTTTCAATATTTATTGTTTAAACGATATCCTGAAATAACTTTGACCATACAAAATAGTAAATTCTTTGAAATTTACTTCATCTCCAATAAAGACTCACTCATCTTCACTTGCAATACAATTTCTTACTTAAATAGTATTGCTCATAGAAAGTAAGATACGTCATTATTGAAGATGAAAGTGTAGGTAAGGTAAGAATTCTCCAAATTCCTTTTAGCTAATGATGAAGGAGAACACGAGAGCCATCTTTTTGAGATGATAATATTGTGCCCTCCTAATTTGATGAGCATAATTTTTTTTGTACCTACAAAATAGGTCAAAAGTGTAATTGATACGTAGGAGACATGACATCGATCTTTCATCCTCGTGTACTTTTAGTTGTTCTTGCATTCATCATACAAGGTGATTCAAATTAAAGGTAGGAATTTCAACCTTTTAGTCTGTGACGTAAGTACTTGAACATGAGACAGGTTTCAATGTTTACCAAATTCCTGTATGGAGTAAATAATCCTTGGCCATTGTGCATGAAGTTCATTGAGAGAATCAACAAATTTAATTCATACTGTTCACAAATTTTTGGAGGAGCTAGAAAACCCTTCAGGATTACTTTATCTTTTGTCATCAATACATCTCCCATGCTCTCATTATCTACAGTAGATAGTAATTTGATGGATTATATTCCCAAAAAATCCGAATGTAATTAGTTGAGAAAGGGGGATGAAGGTATTTACAATATGAGGAACTCACGAAAATCTTGACAATTTCATATTTTAAATGTTTTGAAAATTACATGATTGACATTTCTTTACCATATTCTAGTACTTGCCACATTACCCCGAAAACCCGTTTTTAAAAAAGATTTTGTTTGGTTGTATTGACCATTTCATAAATTGACCAAAAATGAAAATAAATTTTTGTCCCAAGCCCAAAATAAAACTATCAAAACAATATATTTCTCATATGATTAGGGTAAAACACACTTTCATTAACCCTACCTATAAATACTAACTTCAGCTTCATATGGAGCTCATTTTCTTTTTCTTCTCACTATGTTGCCTCCTTGTAAAACTGAATGTTACTCTACTCCTTCCCTTGTGGATTGTACCAACTCTCTGATCCAATGTTCTGTCTCTCTTCTTCTCACACAAGATATATCACTCAACCAAGGTAATGTAACTCCTATCTTTTCCTTCTCTTTTTCATCTCTGTTCTAACTCTTTGCTGTTCCTCCAGGTAAAAGAGTTTTTTCTCAGAAAAACATATCTAGAATTTTGAAATTTTCTTTTGAGTTTAAAAGTCGACTATAAGAGAATCAAAGGGAACTCTTCAATTTCTTACCTAGAAGATGTTAATTACTCTATTCCAAATCACACATGTAGTGAGTACACATTACTAAATATATTTAGTTATTTTAGATTATAACATAAATATGTAAAATTATATTCATGTTGTGCTGTCCTATACGTATCATGATGTGATATGGACTAGTAATCATGGATATTAAGACCATCAATTCAATTCAAAGCATTTGGATACAAGAAAATTAATGAATGAAGCATGGACGATCTACAATATACTCAAATGGGAATTTAACAAAGATATGACTACATTATAAATAAGTATTAGATTAGATTTTCCTTTGTTTTATCTCAAGGGTATTATTGTAAACATCTTAGGTTACTCTATCTACTATTTTAAAAGTAGAAACTAGGGTTTATTTAGGGGTTGATTTTTGAATGAACATTCGATGTTTAGACTTCTTATTGAGTTTGGGGAAAGCCTCATATATATTCAATTGAACCCTCTTGATAAGTTCCACTTGTATGAGTTCAATTTCTTTTCACCCTTATAGTTTATTCTAGTAATCAAATGTCTTTTAGTTGCTAGATCATTGTTTTTTTTCTTCTGAATCTCTCTGTCTTTCTTTCTATTTCTTGATAGTATATTTCATTTGATTGACTGTAGTTCGCTTTATTGTTCTTGCATTTAGGATTACGTCAATTGGTATCACTCCCTCCGTCTTTTTATTTCTAAACCTAATATCTTGCTTGCTTGATTTTGGTACTAGGTAATTTTATCCGTACAAGCATAAACAAAACAATCATCAAGATTTTGGTGCCACCGCTGAGTATTATACTTGATATCTCATGGTTTTCAACTCACTTCCTTGACGACCAGGTAATTTTGATTGAATGCTAAAAAATTATATTTCTGATGCAAATTTTTTTTCCTCTAGTAAAGAATGTATTGAATTGCCTTTTTATTATGTTCTGTGAACCCTACTATTCTAGGTAGGTATTAATTAAAGTAATTTTGGTGCACCACCCATCTGTGAAGTTCTTTATGTCTTCATAATTTTATTATTAGATTCATATTGTGTTGGGATTAGAAGTATAACTTACGCACCTTTCATCCATTCCTCGTCGCTCGATCCAAAATATCAAGAGAATTGACCCCAACTAGCTTAGAATTGACATGAAATTATTGTTTATATCAATTTTTTTTTACAAATGCCTTTATCATAACTTCCACATAATTCATAATAATGTAAATTTTTTATATTAGTATGATCAATATATTGCTCGCTTTGATGTTCACTTAAATTTAGCTTAATTTGGTATTTAATTACTCAGCATTGGGTAATGCAGTGAGTGTGCATGAGTTATTATTGTCCATATACCTAATGCTAAGTTTCACTTGGCTTGGACCAACCATAACTTATGTAAAAATAGATCATAAAAGAAATATTGTTAGCATTGCATCGGGCATAGGGTGCACATGAGTTATTGTTGTCCAGATACCTAATAAAAAGTTTCACTTGGCTTGGACTGCAGCCTATGTGAAAATATAGGAAATAAAAGAAAACTAATACTGTAATATTTTTTCCATATTAAAGTATTTGGGAGACCTATTGAATGTTGAGACATGTAATACTTGAATTTTGGTAATTTGAAAAATGAGTATGATTTGTGAACATTGACAACAATGATATTGAAACCCAATTTAAACTTGTCCTAAGCTACAAAGTCTGTTGAGCTCGTCGGAAGGATGTTACCACTAATGGGGACTTTCCAAAATGTCATACTTTTCTTGAGGAAGTGTCTCATCTCATAGAGTTCCACAAAATTTTGGTGTCGATAAATGTCCTCTACTTTAATACTTGTCGGAGTGTAAACTTTATAAACACAAAGATGAGATTCGAAGTACACCCACATAAATGGATCTTCAATCTTTGTGGTTTGTGGCTTTAGATTTTCATGTGATTTGTGAGAGAGGAAATGTAGGCTAAATTGTCTCACAATGGGAGTGCCAATATATTTTCTCAAATACAAAAAAATATATTACAATCAAATAATAAATGAAAAGAATAATTTTATTCATAAAAATTGTGAGTTGAAATATGTTTATCCCTTGATTCTTCTCTTAAGATATCTCCGTGATTCAAGGGTTGTTAGTGTCAGTCAAACTAAGGATTATATGGACCTCCTTAGGATTTATTTGATCTTTGTGAAAGGATTTTATGGATCTTGTTATAATCTTTGGTTGTCAAGAAGAGTGCACCCACGTCTCCATCACTTTATGAATATTTCGTGAATATATGAAACTTAGAGATGCCTATTTAAGAAAATATACTACACTTAATATAAGTGTGAGCTTGATTTTAGGGTAAGTAGTCTCCAAGAACCTTACATGAAATAGGACTCATCTTGTAGAGACCCACATAATTTTGATATCTCAAATGTCGAATTCTTAAATGAAATTGGACTCATCTTGTCCTGTGAATTTTTTTGGGTTAAATAGTTCACTTAACTGTCTTGTTGGATAGAGTTATATTGTGTGATCGACTATTCTATAAGAGGTCTTATGCTTAGAAATGTAGTATCTTTATAGAAGCCAATATCAACAAAGTTCACATTCTAGCAAAGTACTCGATAACATCTCCAAGTATATTTGGGAAAGTACTTTCACTCTCCCATCTAAACACGAACACGAGATCCAATTTCTAAAAATCCTGCACATTACAACATACCGGCCTTTGAAGATCTAGCGTGGCATGAACAATATGCTCATGCATACTATCCTTAACTTCAGATTGAGCATAACATTCATTATTTACAAGAATAGACAGCAAATAAGTAATTAGTCTTGGGATCAGTCTCGAATATTTGAAATAGAGACGTGTTGTGAGAACATAATCTAGCATTACATCTTCAAGAAATTCCAAGTGCTAATAATATCGTGGAATCTGAGGTAGCATGTTAGATCCGCGAGTTACCGTTTTAACAAGCAGTGAAGGGTCATGAAACTTGTAATGTAGCAGTGATTTCCAAGTACCATACATTAACTAGCTTCTAAACACTCACGATGATGTAACTTAGCAAAGGTGCATCAATAAAATCAATGTCCATCCCAATCATTTCATAAATGATATAGTTGCTACTTCGCCTATGCGAGCTGAGGTAGGCACCTATCAGTGCCTCAACCACATCAGCTACTCTCTTGTTTCTACTCTTCTTCTTTACCCTACAACACATTTCTACTGAAGGCATCAATAACTCTTTGCCAAAGTTGTAAGCTTGAGAATTATCACTAGGAATGGTCCTCACTTTAATATCGAATGGTTCATTACAGATAAATCTCAGAATTTTAGGAGCACATCCAAGCTTGAACAATGCAACATTGGAAATGATTTTATTTTTTTTAATGTTGAAAAGACCCTCATGATAATTTTCACAAGTCTTAAACGATTGTATACTAATAGCATATCTGAGAAAAGAGTCGTCAAGCTTCTCAAGTGATTCCAAATGAAAATTCTGGAGACATTTCTTAGTTGTCATTACTTCCAAAATCATAGAGATTGGGATACAAATTTTTGTTTTGTGGTGATTCAAAAGCATCCATTAAAAGTTTATACGGCATTGATGCTTTCCCTATAAGGTCTAAAGGTTCTAGCACGCTAGATAGTGATTGGAGAAATAGTGTTGACCTCAAGAATCTTATGAATTCTAGGTATATACATATGGTAGTGAATCCCCATACTCCGCCGAACAAATTCACTTCTATATATGTATACCTTAGAATTCATAAGATTCTCGAGGTCAAGAATCTTTTGTCAATTACTAACTTTTGTTCTAGAACTTTTAGACCTATTAGAGTAAGCATTTATACTGAATAATCTTGAAAAGAATGCTTTCGAATCATTGCAAACTAAAACATTTTATCCCAACTGGTAAGATTTTGGAAGGAATGACAACAAAGAAATGCCTCTATAAGTTTCATTTGCAATCACTTGGAATACTTGGAGATTCTTTTCTCAAATGTTATGTCAGTTTACAACTATTTAAGACTTATGAAAGTCAGCACGAGGGTTTACTCAGAATTAAGAAAAATAAAATCATTTCCAATGTTACACTTTGCAGTTCTGGATGCGCTCGTAAAATATGAAATTTATCCGTAATGAACCATTCGATCTTCTAACGTGAATCATTTGGAATGATAATTCTCAAGTTCTTTGATAAAGGGTTCCCTTTGACTTCAATAAAATTGTATAGTAGGCTAAGGCAAACGACTAGAAATAGGAAGAAGTAGTCAATATGGTTGAGGAACTAATATGTGCGTACCTCAACTCGTGTGGGGAATTACCATTTATGAATTGGATTGGGTTGCACATTGATTTTGTTGATTTTGAGAAACTAGTTAATATATGGTACTTTAAACCTTGCTTCTTACAAGTTCCATGATCATTCATAGCTTGTTGAAACTCTAACTCACGAATCATATTCCACGATGATACTAACGCTAGGAATTCTTGAAGGTGCAGTGCTAGATTATATTGTTACAACAAATATCTCCATGACAAATTATTAATTTGAGGTATACTTCTGTAGACAATAAATGATATGCTCAATCTGCACTTAAGGCTAGCATGCACAAGCACCTTCTTCTGCAAAGACAGATATGTTGTACTATTGAAGAGTTTTGAGAAACTGGATCTTGTGTCCACGTTCTGATGGGAGGCTGATACGTTATTGGAGAAGTTGTTGGGTCCTTCGTTGGTGCGATCTCTTAAGACCTCTTCTGGAACCGTTGATTACACCTCAAACAATAAAACTCCAACCAATAAGAGAGTTAAGTGAACTATGTGCCCAAAAGGTTATCTAAAAAAGAAATCAATTTTTTTCATGAGACAGAGACTCGACATTTGTAGACATAAACATTGTGTGGGACTCTACCAGACGGGTCAAGGTTTAGTTAGAATTCTGGAAGACTAATCCTAACTCACTATATAAAGGGTACTATATCCCTTAGAGAGGGATCTCGAAAATTCCATAAATTCATGGAACATTTACAAAGAGATTAAGATGTGGACGGACTTTCATGACAACAAATACTTCATGAAAATCAACAAAATCATCTTTACATGGAGATAAAATAAAATCCACTTTAGGTGGAAATAATCCTATAGAAGAATCAAGAAAGGGACAAAATTGTACTCAAACTGTTAATTAATAAAATATTCTTCTTTCTTCATATTTATTTTATGGTTGGAGTTTATTTTCCATACAGAAAATTTGTTGCAAATAAATTTTGTCTCCTAGAACCCTAACTAAAATTTATAATTAATTTTGGGGTTTGATCCGAGCTGCAGAATTGGTCTTCGTGATTCAAGGGTTTTTAGTGTCAGTCAAACTAAGGATGATGTGGACCTCCATAGAAATTATTTGATCTATGTGAAAGGATTTTATGGATCTTGTTAAAATATTTGGTTGTCAAGAAGTGTGCACCCACATTTCCATCACGTTATGAATATTTCATGAATATATGAAATTTTAAAAATGCCTATTCAAGAAAATATACTACACTTAATATAAGTGTGAGCTTGAGTTTATGGTAAGTAGTCTCAAAGAACCTTAAATGAAATAAGAATTATCTTGTAGAGTCCCACATAATTTTGATATCTTAAAAGTCGAATGCTTAAATGAAATTGGAGTCATCTTGTCCCATGAATTTTTTTGAGTCAAATAGTTCATTTTATTGTCTTGCTGGATAGAGTTCTATTGTTTGATTGACTATTCTATAAGAGGTCTTATACGTAGAAATGTAGTATCTTTATAGAAGCCAATATCAACGAAGATCACACTCTAGTAAAGTACTCAATAACATCTCCAATCACATTTGGGAAAGTAGTTTCTGTCTCCCATCCAAACGTGGATACGAGATCCAATTTATCAAAATCATAGACAGTACAACCTATCTGTATTTGCAGATCTAGCAAGGCATGAACAATGTGCTCATGCATACTAGCCTTTACTTCAGATTGAGTATAGCATTCATTATTTACAAAAGTAGACTACAAATAAGTAATTAGTTTTTGAATCGGTCTCGATTATTGCAATAGAAATGTGTTGTAACAACATAATCTAGCGCTACATCTCCAAGAAATTCCAAGTGCTAATAGCATCATGGAATCTCAGGTAGAATGTAATATCCGTGAGTTAGTGCTTTAGGAAGAATCGTAGGGTCGTGAAACTTTTGATGTAGCACTAATTTCCAAGTACTGTACATTGACTAGCTTCTCAGTACTCACGATGAAATGCCTTAGCGTAGGTGCATCAATAAAATCAATATCCATCTCAATCATTTCATAAATGATATAGCTGCTACTTTGTCAGCCCGAGCTATGGTAAGAACATATTAGTGCCTCAACCACATCAGCTACTCTCTTGATTCTTATCTCCTTCCTTACCCTAAAACACAGCTCTACTTAGGGCATCAAGAACTCTTTGCCAAAGTTGTAAACTTGAAAATTATCACTAGAATGGTCCCCACTTTAAGATCGAATGGTTCGTTATGGATAAATCTCAAATTTTTACGAGTACATTCAAGCTTGAACAATACATCATTGGAAGTGATTTATTTTTCTTAATCTTAATAAGACCCTCATGATAATTTTCATAAGTCTTAAACGGTTGTATACTAATAGCATAGCTGAGAAAAAAGTCCCGAGACATCTTTAGTGATTCCAAATGAAAATTCTTGAGACATTTTTTTGTTGTCATTAATTCCAAAATATAAGCAATTGGGATACAAAGTTTTACTTTGTGGTAATTCAAAAACATTCTTATAAAGTTTATTCGACATGGATGCTTTCCATATAATGTTTAAGGTTCTAACACTGTAGATAGTTATTGGCGAAAGAATGTTGACCTCAAGAATCTCATGAATTCTATATATGCACGTATGTTAGTGAATCCCCAAACTCCGCCGGACAAATTCACTGCTATATATGTATAACATAGAATTCATAAGATTCTTGAGGTCAATGATCTTTTGCCAATAACTATTTGTCCTACTAGAACCTTTAGACTTTATAGGGGAAGCATTCATACTGAAAAAACTTGAAAAGAATGCTTTCGAATCATTGCAAACTAAAACTTTGTATACCAACTGGTAAGATTTTGGGAGGAATGACAACAACGATATGCCTCGAGAAATTTCATTTGGAGTCACTTGGGAAACTTGGAGACTCTTTTCTCAAATGTGATGTTAATTTACAACTATTTAAGACTTATGAAAGTCAGAACGACGGTTTACTTAGAATTAAGAAATAAAATGATTTCCAATGTTACAATTCGCAACTTTGGATGCGCTCGTAAAATATGAAATTTATCTGTAATGAACCATTCAATCTTCTAACATAAATCATTCCTGATGATAATTCTCAAGTTCATCGATTAAGATTTGCCTTTGCCTTCAATAAAAATGTATATTAGGCTATAGCAAACGATTAGAAATAGTAAGAAGTAGTTAATGTGGTTGAGGAACTAATAGGTGCCTACCGCATATCGTGTGGGGAAGTAGCGGCTTAACCATTTATGAATTGGATTCGGTTGCACATTGATATTGTTGATTCTGAGAAGCTAGTTATTGTCTGGTACTTTGAAACCTTGCTAATTACAAGTTTCTAGATCCTTCATGGCTTGTTGAAACTCTAACTCACGAATCATTTTCCACGATGAGATGAATGCTAGGAATTCTGAGAGATGTAGTGCTAGACAATGTTGTTACAACACATATCTATTTCAAATATCCGAACTGACTCCATGACTAATTATTGATTTGAGGTATGCTTCTCTAAACAATTAATGATATGCTCAATATGCACTTAAGGCTGGCATGCATAAGCACCTACTTCATGCCTCGACAAATCTACAAAGCCAGATATATTGTACTATTGAGGATTTTTGAGAAATTGGATCAAGTGTCCACGTTCGGATGGGAGGCTGAAACGTGCTTGGAGATGTTGTTGGGTCCTTCATTTGTGCAATCCCTTATGACCTCTTCTGGAACAGTTGATTACACCTCAAATAATAAAACTTCAACAATAAGAGAGTTAAGTGAACTATGTTCCCACAAAGGTTATTTAAAAAAGAAATTTATTTTTTTTCATGAGACAGAGCATCTACATTTGTAGACACCAAAACTGTGTGGGACTCTAGCAGATGAGTCTAGCTTCAGTTAGAATTCTTGAAGACCAATTCTAACTCACACTATATAAAGGGTGCTATATCCCTTAGAGAGGGATCTCAAAAATTTCATAAATTCATGGAATATTTACAAAGAGATCAAGATGTGGGTGGACTCTTCGTGACCAGAAATACTTCATGAAAATCAACAAAATCCTCTTTACATGGAGATCAAATAAAATCCATTTTAGGTGGAAATTATCCTACAAATGAATCAAGAAAGGGACAAAATTTTACTCAAACTATTAATTAATAAAATATTCTTCTTTCTTCGTATTTATTTTGTGGTTGGAGTTTATTTTCTATACATAAAATTTGTTGCAAAGAAATTATGTCTTAGAACCCTAACTAAAATTTATAATTTATTTTGGGGTTTCATTAGTTTGATTGGAGTTGAAGAATTGGTCAGAGTCCATTCAACATTGTAGAAAGAATTGAATATTCATTGATCAAATCCTTCACTCAATAGTCGAATAGATCATTACATGAAATTAATCAACCAGATGAGAGTAAAAATAGATCAAGTGTGTTTGGGGTCATCTCATACCTTCTAAGTAGTATTTATCTCCAAAAAGTATGAATATGCACACACAAGATTTTCTGAAGTTTAACTTAAAATTATGAGTTTCTTGTAAGTTGTCATGAGATGTTACAAAGTGTGGAGTTGGTGAAGTCTGACAGAGTGGATTACACTATTTTCACATGTGTGGCCTATCTAGGAATTGTTGGCAGTTTGATGTCGATACTAGACCAACATGTTTATTTCCTGTAACTTGCAAGAAGAGAAGTGGGGTCAGTTTGAGAACTTGACTTAAGATGGTACTTCATATGGATTTTTGGACATAATTTCATGCCTTGTCTCACCATGCTTTGGTGATTTTACCTGAAGAGACTAAGAATTTGTCAATTCATGAGAAGTTTGACTTATTATATCCGTGTAGTAGCTTATCAAACAACCTTGTATGGATCTTTCAAAGAGCAGTCAAGGTGGTCATGGAGCTTATGCGCTGCATGGAATTTAGGGATTTGGCGGACAAGAGGTCTTGCACTTGTTGTTATTTTAGGGGTACTTCAACTGGAGGGGGATCCTTAAGGAGGGATCTTCATCCTCGGTTCGGTATACATGTTCATGCAGTTATTCAAGTGTTTGAGGGAGGTTATATTGGACAAAGTTTCTACAACTTGGGTCAAAACTTATTAGGGTTTCTATTGGAGGTTTTTAGGTTACGGTGAAAATCTATATATTCAGATTCTTGTTAGTTTATTTAATTTGGAGTTAATTTTTAAAGTTAAAACTTTGTATTTTAGTAATAGATTTTATTCAGTTTTAAGCTTTTGCATGCTTAAGTTAGTCTTCTGCTTGTAGTCAGCCAGGATGAGAGTTCGCTTGGGGACCAACAATGGTTGTTGAGTGCAAGCCACGTCCATGGTATAGACTCGGGTCGTTACAATATCATCTTGGTGTGATAATGGAGGATGTGATTTCCACCACATAGATCCCAATAATCTCAATGCTACTTCTAGCAGGTTTGTTGCCATGGAATCCACCAAATGTACGATCATCTCTTATCTGAAAGTTGAACTCTTTTAAGTAGATTTTAACATTCAATGTATTTTTTCTTCTGTTATACATGACTAAAATGCATACAAAATGGGCCAAAATTTCCGTCTTGTTTGTCTTTTTTTTAATGGGATCCATTAGGCGAGGTGCTTAGGGCTAGTTTTGTCAATTAATAATAGAAGTGTACGTCAAAGAGAATATTACAAGTAACGAGATCTAGAGTTATTTACTAATCCTAACGAGGTAACAAACCTCTACTAATTAATTAACAAGCATGACGAATATAAGTGTTTGAAAAAACTAGGTACTCTGTGAATATTATCGTGTATATAATAAACTCTATGATAATGTTATTAATGAGGTTGATTAAGTAATCCAAAATTAGAAAACTTTAGAATAAGGTTGAGTTATCAACCACACACTTCATTTTATATATGTATGAACTTAAAAAGATGTCTTGCCTGTCTAACTTAACACTTCTTTTATCTCGTCTTCGTCATCAAATCTGTCCAACAACTCTTGATAGTTCATCACTTCTTCTTGAATTTATTGCAAGTTCTTGACACTATTGTATGATTCTTTCTTCTAGTCACATTGGTAAGTGACTTTGCACAAATTCCTCTATCACCTTACAATCCCAACTATGTCACATTCCATGTCCTCCTTTTGGTTTTGAAGCTTCCTCTCCTTCTGTTTCCTAGGTGAAAGATCCCCATTCTTGGACACCTTATCAAAGCAAATGTCCAGCGTAGCAGCGTCTTCATCACCACAGAACATTTCATTACCCAAGTTAATATCAAAAATTGTAGTTGGAATTATAATGAGTGAAACTACAAACCCTATCTCATGACTCTTTGTCAATTATTCAATCCACAACAAGCTCCTCAATTTAACTAAGTCCGTCACACTTTGGAAATCACCACCGATATTGTTGAGGCCTTGATAGAAAATATGTGTGCACTATTAGTCAATGGGCTAGGTCCTTGATAGAGTATTAGTGCGTAAGTAAATAACTCAAAGTAAAGACAACACATGAGATTACGTGGAAACCCTCTTGCACAACGAAGGATAAAACCAGGACATGTCACATAGGACTTAAACACAACTCCATTATTATCAAAATGAGCAATGATTCAAATTATAGACTCTAGTAATGAGATACATGGATGACTGCCACATGGCATTTGCAATGGTTCACTTAAGTAATTTAAGTGTTTTGTTAAGAATGTCAACCTTCAAGAAAGGACAGGGTCCCTCCATATGGTTTGGATGTAACTGCCCAGATCTGCTGTGACCTCACTTTTGCATCAGCATAATCACCTTCAAGTTTCTTCAATTGATTTCTTCAGACATTGATCTACTCAGTCAAGTTTCAACATCTCCAACTTTAATCTATTTTTTTTCTTGAAAAGGTTCCTACTCAGAGCTTTCATGAAAATATCAACAATTTGATCTCCAGTCTTTGCAAAATTGCATACTAATGTTTCCCTTTTAAAAGTAATCCCTCAGAAAATGATGCCTCAGTTAAATATGCTTAGTCCTTTTATGAAGACTGGATTCATAGTCATATTGAGACGACTTGTATTTTCCCACAGAAGACGAATAATGTGAGTAACCACTCCAAAGTCTCCAAGTTTCTGCCCATAAGAGTTGTAAACAACAAGCTTGTATTGTTACATTCTTTGCCTCAGCTATTGAAAGGATAACAATAGTTTGCTTTTTTGGTTAACTAAGTAAATTGTCCGAGCTTCGCGCGGTGGTGAACTACATCAATAATTTATTTCCGAATATGTGACAACATAAGTATTTTTTAGAGGATACAATCCTACGATAAATTGTAAAGAATATTTTATCCAAAGAAGAAATGAAATAATTTATAATCTTAAAACCAAAAAGATTTGATCCTAAGTGTTCATGAATTTTCTTTAAAATTCTTCTGTTTACTATAGTTGTTCATCACCAAAGTCTTTAGAAAAGATATGTAATTGTTTCATTATCTATATTTGTATTTAAAGAAAGTGATACAAGCATTTTATTCATCAACTGCGAGAGTTTTTCTCCTATTCAAGGTCTCTATATACATAACCAAAATATAATATAATTAGTTGTGTACTTGATAAGTTAATTAGAATTTTAAAACCCATCTCTTGGAGTTCAATGAAATAATGTATATTGCTCAAATAATTTGGATAAAATAATGTATTGGCAAGTCCCTTATTCATAATCGTTCGCATTTAATGACACTATTTTGATAGTCAAAAGATATATTTTGTTGTTTATAATAAATCAATATGGTTAAAACTTTATTTTTTGGGAAATTTTAATCATATGTTTATAAGGACATAATTATTTCTTTAATATTTGATTAATAACAATGCATCATACTTTCAGGGGTTATTGAATGACTCCAACCAAATATTTGAACCTCAAATGTTTGAATAAGGTTGAGTATAATATTGTCATCCCACTAATTTCTTTATTTTTTTGAATGTCACTAATCGATTGAATGCCTCGATAATATAGAAAGTTGAATAAATAAAAGTCCAAGATAGTGTTGGACCACCATAACATTTGAACACTCAAACTCCACTTGGATATCCCATAAATCATTTAGCCACTGAAATCTCTATAAAGACCAAAGCCATTTACTTAACAAGTTTAAGAATCTACATGACACCAATAGTTTAATGATTATATAAAACTCTTGATTAACATATATTTACTTCAACATAATGATCAAAAACATAAAAATAAACAACAAAATTTAAAACATCTACTCAAAAACAAAAATAAGAAACATAAGCATAAATTAATGACTATAAAAAACATACCATGATATGTAATAATAAAATGAAACATAGAGGAAAAAATCGATCCCACTGAATGCACATTGTTCCCTTAAGGAAATTATTCAATTCTAGTACCCGAGGTTTAAAGGAAGAGTTCTTCTCATGATAGAATTATTCTATTCACAAGTGTGTTGATACAAAAACAATGGTTGAGTGAGCCACTCAACAAGAGCAAACTACATGAATATTTTATTCTGCAGAAGAAGAGGAAGTTCAGAATTTCTGTTGTTTTAAAATGAGAGGAAATCCTTCTATTTATAGACAACAAAGCATAGTGTGTATAAATTCTTATTGTGTCTTATATGAAAGGTGACAACTCTTTTGACAAGTCACAATTATTCATAAAAGTCGCAATTCTTTATAAAATTTGCAATTCTTTGTTAAAGTTGCAACTTTTCATAAAAGTCACAACTATTCATTAAAGTCACAACTTTTCATAAAAGTAACAATTTTTTTTATAAAAGTGACAACTTTCCATGAAAGAGAAGGTTAATTTTGAATTAAATGAGTTAAAAGAAAATCCTGGTTTGTGGAGACGCCATTTAGGCGGACCTAGAATTCTCTTTAATATAAATATATGATCTGATATTGTTAGGAGATAAGAGATGAGCCTAGAAAATGACTAATTCCTGAGGTGCTTTTTTTATCAACTTGATACCCATCATAGTCTGTATCAACATATCCTACAAAATCAAATGAGTCTTCTGATGGATAGAATAGAACCGGGTCCTATCTTCTTCAAATATCTAAGAATCTTCTTCTCAGTTACCTAAAAAGATTCCTTCGGATAAGCTTGGAATATTGTACACATTCCGGCATTGAACACAATATCACGATGCAGTTAGTAACTCTATCTGACCGCTTTTTATCCCAGAGTGAACTCTCTTGTGCTACCAACTTAATGTTGAAGGTGAGCTTGGTTTGATCATCCAAACTTAAGTATGAAAAAACGAATATCCATCTCATTTTTGTTACTATCAAAATTTTGAAACAACAAAGTAAAAGCTACCTCTTTTTCACACATGTCGTATGGTGTGTCTAATGAAAACATTTGGATTTTTGCTGAAAGATGTTCATGGAAACTGAAGATTTTTTGGGGCGTTTGGGGTTTGTTTTATATGATCACCTCAGAAGGGATCCACCACTTTTTAGAGTTGAGAAAATGTTTGAACAAGTCCAATCTAAGCTTCTTGGGAAACCAAAATTTCTGTTTGTTTTGCTTCGTGAGTGAAAAAATTGGGGTATATACGGTTAATTTAATATACTTGTTCTCTAGATTAGTAGCTAAACTTGTTCAATCCACCTTACTTCAATATCAATTTAGCTACTAATCAATAAATCAAGTGCATTATACTAACCATATATGCCACAATTTTTCCGCTCATGAAGCAGAACAAGAAGAAATTTTGGTGCTTTAGGACACTTAGATTGGACCTGATCAAACATTTTCCCAACTCAAAGGAGTTGTGGATCCCTTCTGAGGTAATCATTAGAAGAAAACCCAACCCCTCAAAAAAATTTCTTCAGTTTTCATGAACATCTTCTTCCAGAAACCCAGAAGCATTCATTCGACACAACAGAAGAAATTTTGGGAAAAAAAGTAGTTTTAACTTTGTTGTTTCAAAATTTTGATAGTTATAGAAATGAGATGGATGTTCATTGTTTTATGTTTTAATTATTTAAGAGAAAACTTTGCTTTTGTGACATCGGTCCCTCAGTTGGTCGATAAGTTGCCTTACCTAGCACATGATCGAATAGGTATTATGAAATTTCTAAGGACTGTCATGATTTAGAGGTATATATATATGTATATATACATAGATATACATATATATATATATATATATATATATATATATATATATATAAGGAGACATACTAAATCAACTAAGATGTGTTTCTTTATTTTATTCAACTTATTATTGAATTAATTCTCTTATAATAATTCAACTAAGAGAATAACGATGTGTTTCTTTATTTTATTAAACTTTTTCTTGAATTAATTAGCTTACAATAAATGACATAAATTATGTGATGGTGACTTTGATTCCATTCAAATGCCATTTTGAAATTCAATGATTATTTTCTTCTTTGTCCTTGTGTTTATTTGTATATAGATGGTTCAATTATCATATCGTCACTACTTTATTAAAGTTGTTAACTGTGATCTGCAATTAATTTTAGGTTTCTTTTTCCTTTTCTCTTTCTAGTTCTAATAAATTTTGGACGACTAGTAACAAGATCGAAAAAAGCTTAGTTGTTTTCCAATTCTTCATTTTCTTTTATTTCTTTAGTTATCACATCTCACATAAACATATATTTGGTTCCTCTTGGCAGAAAATGTTTGTTCACACTTTTTTGTCTTCTTGATTTTGTGGTAAAATTATGTTTTTTTCATATGTTCGATCCTAACTTTTGATTTGTTGGCCATATATATGAGAATTATTGTCTATGTTTTCATAGTTTTGTATGAATCTATACGCGATCTAATTAAATTTGATTAAGCAAAGCGTAACAATGATTGAACAAAAATATTTCCTTTTTTTGATTCATAACTCATCTACAAAATAATAAAAATAAAAAAAAGGGAAACATTTTCTCCAATTCTGGTTTGTTTTGTTTAAATCAAATTTAATTACTTTGAATATATATCCATACACAACAATGAAACACAGACGCTAAAGCACTGATACAAGTGCCCAACAAATCAAAATCTAAGATAGAACAAATGAAAAAAAAATCAAATTTACCACAAAGTCAAGGAGGCAAAAAGTTAGAACAAACATTTTCTATGCCAAGAGAAATCAAATATTCGTTTGTGTATTCTTTTATGTTAGTTTTTG
>JAKWIY010000595.1:0-37801 GCA_027704805.1 Solanum corneliomulleri
AGTGAAAAGATATTGACAATTCAAAAGTACCAAACATAATTGACCTACTAACAAAATGATTTTATATAAGACAAGCTATGTAATTGACAAATCAAAATACAAAATAATTTTTTTTAGCAAGCCGATAGTCCTTTGCTTAAGAAGATTACGATTCAAAATGTAACTGTTTGCAATAAATTTTAAAGTAATAGAAAATAAATTGCAATCACAAATAAAATATGAAGAAACATGATTTTATTGATCAAGATAAATTGCGGGTACAATTCTATTGATCCCTTGATTCTACTCTCCTAGGATTTATCCATGATTCTAGGACCGTTACTGGCGTATTTCTTGAACTAAAATGATTTAGATTTGACCTCTCTATATGAATAATCCATCAATTTGCAAAATATTTGAGATATTGATCTCTTTATAGAATTTCCGAGATGTCTTTTAAGAGAATTTAGTACCCTTTATATAGGCATAAACTAGGGTTTACGGTTGAGTAGACTCGAAAAATCTTAGTTTGAGTTGAACACAATTTGTAGAGTCTCAACTTGAATTAAACGCATCTTGTCGAGTCCCATAAAATTTCAATGTCTACAAATGCCCCCTGCTTCAAGGCTTGTCGGCGTGTAGTCTTGATAAAACTCAAAGACGAGGCTTGAAGTACATACTCATTCTTCCACCTTGACAGCTTCTGATTTTCAGATTTGTTTTAAGAGAGGAGATGAAGGGAAGATTTGGTCTCACTGGGCGTGCCAATTTTGTTTTGCAACAAATTTTAAAGTAACAGAAAATAAATTGCAATCACAAATAAAATATGAAGAAACATGATTTTATTGATCAAGATAGATTGCGGGTACAATTCTGTTTATCAATTGATTTACTCTCCTAGGATTTATCCATGATTCGAGGGACATTAGTGGCATATTTCTCGAACTAGGATGATTTAGATTTGACCTTTGTATATGAATAATCCATCAATTTGCGGAGTATTCGAGATCTTGATCGCTTTATGGAATTTCTGAGGTGCCTTTTAAGAGAATTTAGTACACTTTATATAGGCATAAACTAGGGTTTAGGGTTGAGTAGCCTCCAAGAATCTTAGTTTGAGTTGAACACAATTTGTAGAGTTCAAACTTGAATTAAACGCATCTTGTAGAGTCCCACAATCGCTTGATTAGAATTTGTAGACACTCATGCAACTGAACTTAGAATATGGTTCTAAGCGCCTAAGTACCACAATGAAGAGGATCAAGTCACAACGTAGTTCTGGGGATTGAGTGATTTTTATTTTTTTTTGGTTGTGTCGTACACAGTTTATACTATTGCGAGCCAGGAGTGATATGCAGTTTAGGTTCGTACCTTAAAAGAGTATCATCTTACTTCAAGGGTAGTACCTTTTTAGGAATTTTGCATTAATAGGACCAATCCTTAAGTCATCAGCATCAACAAGCTTGTAAGCACCATTTAAAATATGCTTCTTGTACGACATATGGTCCATCCCACTTTGAGGTAAATTTCCCCCCAGACTTGTGCGAAGTAATGATGGGTCTTATTACCGCGAGAACTTGGTCTCCAACTTGAAAGCACCTCAAGCAAACCTTCTTATTGAAAGCACGAGATAGACGAGCTTGATAACATTCAAGGTTTTGTTGGGCTTCTAGCCTCTTTTCATCAAGTGCTTCTAACTCAGCAAGACGCAGTCGAGCATTGTCTTCCCTAGTGAGACTTTCTTGAATATCAAGTCTTACAGAAGGTATTTGATGCTCGAGTGGCAGGACTGCTTCAACTCCAAAAGCAAGTTAATATGGTGTTGCTTGAGTTGGAGTGCGATATGTTGTTCTATTTGCCCACAAAGCTTCTTCCATTCTTTCATGTCAATCCCGTGTGGATTTGGAGACAATTTTATTGAGCAGGTTGCATAGAGTCTTATTGAATGCTTCAGCAAGACCATTGGCGGCAGCATGGTAAATTGAAGATTTACGCTACTTGAAGTCAAAGAGATCACAAATCTTGTTCATTAACTTGTTATCGAATGGCTTGCCATTGTCATTATTATGTAGCGAAGGATACCAGAGCGATAGATGATATTCACTCAGACAAAATTTGCAACATTCTTCTTTCTTAACTTCCTTAAGGGCGACAACTTCAGCCCACTTTGAGAAATAATCTGTTACAGCCAAGATGTACAAATGTCTCCACCAGAAGACTTTGGTAGGGGTCCTGCAACATCCAGTCCCCAAGCATCAAATGGCCAAGATGCGATGGTTGGGTGCAATACTTAAGGCAGCTGATGAATGAAATTCGCATGAAATTATAAGCATCGCACCTCCAGGCATAATCTAAGCAATCTTTCAACATGGTTGGCCAGTAATACCCCATCCTCTTTATGTGAAAGTGAAGTTTAAGTCCATATTGATGTGATCCACATACTCCTGAGTGTCCTTCTTGCAGAGATTGAATCACTTCTTCCTCTCCCAAACATCGTAATAGCACACCCTCAAATGATCGCCTATATAATGTTTCCTTATATAAAAGGAAGCGAGGTGCATGACGACGTATGTCAGTCGTTCTTCTTGGATTTTCTGGAAGTATCCCATAACACATGTAGTCAATAATGGATTGTCTCCAATCTTCCTTCACGGCTTTAGAAGCGACAACAATATGATCAAGCTCATTTTCAATATATTCTTTCTCATTTGGCGGTGGTATTATCCATTTTTGACAAACAGTTACTTGCATTTGATTTGGAAGGGTTGGCGTTGAAGCTGGAGCAGCCAATGCATCAGCTCTCTTATTCTCCGTTCTACTCACATGTTGAAGGGTTACATCTCCAAGCCATCTTATCAACTTTTCAGCATAATCATGATAAGGGTGTAATTCAGACTTCTTCACCTCATAACTTCCCAAGAGTTGATTAATCACTAATTGAGAGTGACCAAAGACTTGTAAATGTAATTGTTTCATGTCGACGACCATTTCAAGTCCAAGTATAAATGCTTGGTATTCAGCGACATTATTAGAGAAACATTGTTTCAAAGTAAAAGAGAATGGTAGAATCTCTTCTTGCAAAGTAATGAACACCACGCCAGCACTAGCTCTGCCACTATGTGCAGCCCCATCAAAGTAAATTTTCAAGGAGGTTGAACTTCAATTAACATTGCATCTTCATCGGAAGCTCATCAGTTAATTCCCAATCAATTGGTATAGGATGGTCTGCTAATAAATCCGCCAATGCTTGTCCTTTTACAGCCTTTTGAGGGATGAACACGATCTCAAACTGTTGGAATTAGAGGTACCATCTTTCTAATCGGTCACTAAGGATAGGTTTTGAAATAATAAACTTGATGGTATTTGCTCTAGAAATAAGACGAACAACATGAGATTGAAAATAATGCTTCATCTTTTGAATTGAGAAGACTAGCACCAAACACAATTTTCAATTGGCGAATATTTCAACTCATTTGGTCTCATCGTTCTACTCAAGTAGTAAAGAGAGTTTTCTTTGCCTTAATTATTCTCTTGAGCTAAAAAGGCTCCTACGGACCTTTCTTGTGCTGCAATGTAGAGTATCAGTGCTTTTCCAGGTATAGGGGATGCATAAACTTGAGGTTTTGCAAAATATAATTTGATACTTTTAAAGGCATCGCTACATGTTTGGTCCCAACTAAAAAGAGAACCTTTCTTCATGAGGTGACCAAATAGTTGGCATCGTCCTGCTAAATTTGAGATGAATCTTATCAAGTAAACTACCTATCCTTGAAGACTTCTTAACTCATAATATTTCGAGGCTCCGACATCATTGATATTCCATCAACTTTGGCTTGATCGATTTCAATTCCTTGGTGTCTCACAATGAAGCCAAGGAACTTCATGAAGTAACTCCAAAGGCACACTTCAATGGGT
The DNA here is from genome assembly GCA_027704805.1 of Solanum corneliomulleri. Lineage (NCBI taxonomy): Eukaryota > Viridiplantae > Streptophyta > Magnoliopsida > Solanales > Solanaceae > Solanum > Solanum corneliomulleri. Next base: position 3,895 of record JAKWIY010000595.1, read on the forward strand.
TCAACCTTTGTTGATATCTTTGAAGCAGCTCAAACACCATTCTTAAGTCTTTCAAATGATCACCCCTATTTCTCGACTTTACCACCAAGTCATCAACATAGCATTCAACATTTTTATGGAGCAAGTCATCAAAGATATTTTGCATAGCCCTTTGATATGTGGCACCAACATTCTTTAAACCAAATGACATCACTTTGTAGCAATAAATACCTTATGTTGTGCGAAATACGGTGAGTTCTTCATCCTTTGGTGCCACACGGATTCGATTATAGCCGTAAGAACCATCCTTGAACGACGTCGCCTCATAACCACTAGTGGCATCAGTCATCAACTCTGGAATTGTAAGAGAAATCTCATCATTAGGGTATGCATTATTGAGATCTCTAAAGTCAACACAAACTCGAATTTGACCATTCTTCTTCCTCACAGGAACAATACTTGAAATCCATGTAGGATATTTGACCTCACAAATAAAGCCCGCCTCAATGAGTTTGTTTACTTTATTTTCTATCAATGGAACCAAGTCTAGCCTAAAACGTCTTTGAGCTTGCTTAACAAGACGATCACCATTTTTAACTGCCAACTGATGCACCGCTACTTTAGGATTAAATCCAGGAATTTCTTTATAATTCCATTCGAAGACATCCCTATATTCTTTGAGTATGTTATATAAGCGACTTCTTCATCAACTTCTAGAAAAGCACTCAAGTAAGTCGGCATTGGGTCTTCATCAGTGTCAAGGTTAACTTCTTTCAAAGAATCTATTGTGGTCTTTACTTCTTCTTCAAGTTTCGGTGGAGCATCTCCAGCATCTTCTTCTTCAAAAGGATCATTTCATTTCCACATATATGACAACCTGAGACAATATCTTCTACCTCTACATCAATCTTCATTTGAGGCAAAGTATCGTTTTCATTTTGAATTGTAACATGATTTGAGGAACTTACACTTTCTTCATATTATTTGCGCTCTCTTGTGTAGACCACAGTGTAAGACTTTGCCTTAAGTTCCCCTTTACAGGAAATCACAAGTTCCACTCGTCGCCTCATCCACGAAGGAATCAAACTTCTAAAGTCCTTTCAAATCAAATGTGAAGTAGGAGTTGTAACTTTTAAATAACTTCTCAGATTTTTGTTATTCTTCTTCAAAAGAGAAGTTCTTGCATTCGCTTTCCTAAGTCGATCAAAGATGGAAGGCCTTTTATTGGGATTAGTGATGTCATCTTCAAAAGTTATATAATTATTTCTAGCCCTTTTTATCGAAATGAGAATTGACGGCGGTTGGCTATAACCTAGGCCTTCACATGCTTTCCTAGTTGTATCTTCTGATGGAAGTTTCCCTAGCGTCAATGGCTCATTAGGGTTGTACCGCGCCTTCACAAATAACCTGTAAGCATTGGGATCAAAACCATCTCTTGTGCGTTTTGTAGGGAGTGTCTAATCTCGCACTTGATCTTGAGCGATTGACTATTTTGGTAACTTTGAGGACAACTTTATTGCATCAATCCGTCTGATAGGAAGAGTTAGCCCTCTCAATGCATTTGCTTGAATTAGATGATTAATCTTGTTCGTTCTCGCTTTTGAACATAGCAAATCCTAGAACTCAGATTTTTCATCGAACACATGATCTTCCCTTCATTAAGAATAGGACAAGGGTCTTTAGTGTCAATTTTCACCTTTTCGATAGCCGCATCAATTCTTTTGTTACAATCTTATCAGACTTGATCGATTTGACATCATTGGATTTGGCCCCCTTTATTGACATAGCTTCTTAAATAGAATTTTGTATCTGCAAAGTGGTCTCAACTTCGGTGAAAGGATTATCATCTGCAACTATCTTGCTTTCAATTCCACTTTCAAGATATTTCAAACAATTGATAATACAAAGATTAGACAATTCTATTCTCATGTACCCAAGGCATGTCAAGTAATATATTGTATGATGTCTTTGCATCGATGCGCTTGATCGCAAATCTTCCATGTGGATCTCTAATTTAATAGAGCCTATGGACCTCTGCCCCTTGATTAAATCTCAACAGACGACTTTCACTAAGTTCTGAAGGTGTTATGCCAAGTTCTTTCAATGTGTTCATCTATTAAGATTCTATTTATCTTCTTCTCTAGCACATGACCCACCATATACAAAGGACGATTGTGTAGTGTTTCACAAAATAGAATATCATTATCTATTAATGTGATTTTGAGTATCACATGCATGTGCTTCTGAAAAGAAGGTTCAATAGATTTTTCAGAAGATGAGAGAGACATCATTGCTGATATTTCCCTTATTGCTTTTTCTTCGTCACTAGGAGACACTTTTAGTGAGGATTCACTTGATGTTCCTTCTTTTACAGTAGAAGGTCGCCTTCACCGTTTCTTCTTTATCATCATTAAAACATGGTGCCTCGACATTGTCTTGATTAGACTTTATGTTGAATGAGCTTGGTAAGAATTTCTCTAGAGTCACAAGATGTCGAGGTTTTTGGTAGTGATGCACTTCTACCTTTGCCATTTTTGGGCGTTTGATTGATTTTTGCTTCTCTAATTTCTTCACCATTTCTCTCTAACTAGTTGCTCGTATGATTCTTTTCGTAAGTTTGACTTGTTACGTCTTCGCCTAGTTACAAGAATCCAACCTTCATCACCATCTATATCAACTTCCTGGTCTAATGACTTTTCTTCATGCTTTTCAGAGATATATATTTGGACCTGATCTAGTGAGCCAAACGTGATATAGATATGGTTAGAACTAGCCTTCTCATCATCAAGGACAAGTTTCTTTCTGTTAACCAATCACATCACTCTATCCTTAAAGACAAAAACATTTTTCAAAAGGATGACTCACAAGTCTATCATACTTGCAATAATTTGGGTTATAGGCTTTTCCAACTTCATCGGATCGCTTCATCTCTAGCAAGTCAATGAGCTTTAACTCGACAATTCATCAAAAATTTAAGAAACGTCAGAATCCAAGAAGGGATACTTTTTTCCTTGCATCCCCCTTAGTGTCCACTTTTGATTTGAACGTGCTTGGAAAGTCGTTTTCACATTTTGCTTTATGCCTTCAGTCATGGTGAACTTTGCAGGCGACACATTTACACTCATGGATTCTTTGTTGTCATTTGTAGGCAGAAATTTGCTCCATCTCTTGTGTTCCTGCTTCTCTTCCTTTGCGATGATCATGGACAATAGTCATATATTTTCCAGCAGAGGACATGCTCAACTCCATATCATGAGCACAAGTAGCTAAAATTCAAAGGATTTTGGTTTTATTCCTTGCAAGATGTAAAGAAGCTCCCAGTGCATACCTTGAATACACATTTCAATTACAGAAGCTTCACTAAGCCTGTCCTTGCAATTTAGGCTCGCGTTCCTCCATCGATTTATGAAATCTATAACCGATTCATCCTACCTTTGGCGAGTATTCGTGAGTTCTACCATGCTCACTGTACGCCTTGTGCTATAGAAGTGATTGAGAAACTCCTGTTGTAGTTGTTCCCAACAATTAATAGAATTAGGTTCAACATCCGTGTACCAATCAAATGTATTTCCTTTTAAAGAGAGGACAAACAGTTTGACAAGATGGTCTTCATAAGTTCCAACATTATTACATATCTCGACGAAGTGTGCAACATGTTGTTTTGGATTTCCTTTTTCCTCAAATTGTTGAAATTTGGGGGGTTGATAACCAGCAGGCATTTTAAAGTTATCCATCCTAGAAGTGTATGGCTTAGCATACATATGAGAAGACTTGATGGAGAGTTCATACTTATCTTTGATAGTGCCTTCAATAAACTCCTTCAAGCGATCGAGTTGGATCATTCCTTCAGAAGAAACTGACATCTCTTTAACAAGTAGGGCTTTTTCCGTAGAATCTTCAATTTCTTGAACTTCAATACCCTTTCCAGGCGCATGGCTAGCATCTCCATCTAAAAGTACTTCCTTTCAATCCATCAACTTACCAATTCGAGACTTTTGGTATTGTACATGTTTTGTCAGTCCTTCAACCAACTTCGTCAGATTTGCGAGTTGTTCTTCAGGAGAAGAAGCAGCAATCACCATCTTTTGCATGATCATTGGAGATGCGAGAGAGTAGCATTGATTGTCGCATAATTTAATTTTCAGCGGAGTCACGTTATGCGATGTACGTGGAGATGATTCATAAGTTGAATCACATTTCCCCCTTGTGGTAGAGTTCTTGAAACCAGATTTTCTCAAGTAGAGCCACTGTCTTCTTGATCTTTTCAGCAACACCACTTCCTCCTTCTAGAGCATTTGTGGAGGAACTTGATCCTTTTAGAGTCGAAGACCCAAAAAAAAGAGTTCATGCGGATGACACTTGAAGTGTTTGTTGTCCTAGTGTATCAGCCTTGCTTCTCATAACAACTCCGAAACTTTCATAGGTAACACCAAGGATGCCTTCAACTTCAGTAGAGAATTTGGAGCTAGTGGCCTTAGAGGCAGTTGATCGAGATTTGTTGTTCATGGAAGTCATCTCGATATTCTTTGACACTTGAAAAATTGAGATGAGAGTTAGAGATTGTCCCACTGGGAGTACCAGAATTTGTAGACAGTAAAATTCGCATCGAGAAAACAATAATCAAGAATGGAAAATTATAGCAAAAATCGATTTTATTATTTCAAATGCGAGTGTAATCTCAATGATTCCTATGAATTCGCCTTTTCAAATATAAATTCAAGGGCTTTAAAGCTCGTTCTTGAATCTCTAATGAACTTGAACTTGAACTTTATCTTGATCTTGACTTTTATTTGAATTCACGGGCTTTAATCTTGTTCTGGAATTCGATGGTCTTGATCTTGATCGTTCTTGAACTTGAATGCTTGAATTCTTAAACTTATAGCTTTGTAGAGAATTAAATGGTGTTTGTACCACAGATTTTCTCTAGCTTCTTGTTTAGAATTTTCTGTCCGTTTTCTGAATTATGAGGACCCCTATTTATTGTTTTAGAATAGAGGTGTTGTGATTGGAATAGGATTCCGTTCGGCCAATCAGATTTAAGTGACATGACATATGGGCTTTATGGAGCAGGCTTGTCATCTTTGACACATGTCATGATTCTGTTGGTTTCTTATTTGACTTGGCATGCCATATCATTTGCACACGTAGCGCCAAGATGGGTTCTAGAATGAGATGAAATTGGGCTTAACAAATTGGGTTCATCCATTGTAGCCCAAATCAATTAATTTAGACTTTAATTAAATCCATATTTATTGAACTTAAATATTTAACTCAATTATATCAATCCACAATATTTATTTGGATTAATATATTTACGAATTTAATATAATTCGAATCATTTTATTAGTTTATATTTAATAAATTTTAAATGATTACAATGGTAATATTACAAGTTTGATATCAACGACCGGCTACTATTATCCATTTAATGTATTGTTTAAATAGTATATATAGATATTGTATAATTGTGTTAAACATATATACATCTTTTGTATAATTATACATATACATACATAATTATACATTATTTATACAATTTAAATAAATTACGTATATATGCAACCATCAGCTAAAATTTGTTTGCTAGAAGGTGTATTTGTCTAAAAAAAAAAAGCTAACACTTCTTGATAGGCATGTACAACATGATAAAGAAGTTGATATTCTTTAGCTTATGGTCCAAATTACGGTGGACTGGGTCAGAGTTTTGCTATACAATATGTTATATGAAATTAGCTTTGAGTACATTATGGAGCCATTAAGTAGTTGTGATGATTTAATTTATAGCCCAACTCAAGCCCATATGGCCTACAACTTAGTGGGCATCAATTAAAGTGAACTTGCTATCATTCAATTATAGTAGATGGGACTATAGTTTCTTAGACCTCATTTGTTTGCACTTAATGGAGGTCTGAATCTTAATCATTCACATTCAGCCCATTAAGTGTTTTTGTTAGTTTTTTTAAAAACCTCTTAATGGGTCTGAAGAGACCTAAACGAATCAGATCTGTAGGAAACTCTTAAAAACATGCAGACTCATTTGATAAGTTATCAAATAATAAATCATCGCTTCTCTGCTTTAGGCGTGCCTTTTTATCTCATAAATAAAAACTATGTTTCTTTCTTTTCTCAATCAAACACCATTTTTCCCTCTTAAACTGGTAAGTTTTCATAAGTTCTTTCAAGTATTTTATTATATTAGTAATATTCTTGTATTGACGTGTGTCAAGAACGGTTGCAATAATATATTTGGTGTATTGTTGTTTATCAAGATTTTTGAATTAAAAAATAGTACCCAAATCATGATTATTAAAGCTTTTCAATTTATTTTTTTATCAAAAGTGATATTTTGTTGAAATGAAATTTATTATAATATTTTATTAATATAATATCCTATTTCACTTGAACATTCAGATATTGAAAACAAACAGCATGATTATTTAGTGTTCAGATTTAGAGACCACATCTCAATATTCAGATGTGTATTTAGATCAAAACACTCAAATCTTAATGCAAATCTTAATATTTAGATGTTATTCAGATTCAGACCTCTTAATCTTAATGAAAACAAATGAGGCCTTAGTGCACAAGCTTCATTATGTAAATTTCTTCATCCAATTTAGTTTCTAACTATTATGAATGTTTAAGTTTGAATTTATTCAATTAATTTGTTGAAATACAAATTTGATCATAAATTTTAGGATGATTTTATTACATATTTAATTGGAAAAAAATTTGCATGATATTCTATTTGTCCCTTTTTACTTGTTAAATTTTGAATTGACACATCTGTAAGGGTAATATTGATTGTTATATTGCCCCTATTAGTTGATAGGGTCCCAAATATCATTACTTACTACGTTTTTTAAAAGACATTAACTTAACATTAATAAATTGAGAGTATATTAGGTAAAACAAAAATTGTTCATTCTTAATTTTTCAAAAATGACATGTAAAATAACAAATTGGACTAGTAAAAAGGGACAAAAGGAGTAGTTTATTCCGATATTATAGTATTATTTGTCTCTCATTAAGAATTGGAAAACAATCTTCGAATAACTAATCTCAAAATAATTAATTTCGTAATAACTTGATCTCCAACTAAAAAAGCCCTTAAGAATTACTCCCTCCTCCCATTTTATGTGATACTGTTTGACTTGACACACTATTTAAGAAAAAAGGAAAAGTTTCAAAACTTGTTGTCACGATCCGAACATATACCCTAAACGTGATCGATACTCGAGAATCATTGTTGATCCCCGAGCGAAACCTATTCCTGACTTACTAACATTCTGAGAAAACAATGGAAACATCTAATTTTGTATGAAGCCTCTAACAATTCATGACAGATATTGAGACAAGACTCATGAAACCTCAAATACTACTAAAATAGAAATGAAAAATGGTGTCTCCCGAAACTAAGGAGGTCTCACCAAATACTGTCTACGAGTGTAAGGTGATCTCAATGAAACACTTGTTGATGATCCTGAACACCTGTATCTTCATCATAAATGATGCAGGACGAATGACGTTAGTGCATTGAATGTACGGGTATGTAATATGGATAAGTAAAACAGAAACTAAATCAAATGACTGAAAACAACTCAACTGAATCAATAAATGAACATGAAGGGTAAACCATTTAAACTTTACGATAAGATATGCAGTTTAACCAATACACAAAATATATTTTAATTATGGGGAGTTTCTCTAAACTACAACAATTACTATGAGCCTAGCAATGATACAACGTATCAGCCACGTTGTAAGGGTCAACCTATACTTTGCCGAGGTATAGGATGATATGATATTATAACTATGGATCCATCTAATAGGCTTTCTCAGAGGTAGTGAGGAGTCGCATGACGAATCAATGATATTCTATCATACACTGGTTACGTAGTTTTATGAGACTTTTGAGTTATAAGAGACTCTAACTCAATTTGGTGCTCAATACTATTCCAAAAATAATAAACAATATCAATTATGCTCAACTCACCCTTTGCAAAGAAAAGGACTTTTATTTTACCGAAGGACTTTTCGAAAGCATAACTCATACTTACATTTAAGTGTATTCTTATGGACTTATCTTTCAATCCCAAGATCAATAGCATAGCAACTAAAACTCTTTTATTTTTTTCAAAATAGAGCCCTTAAACTTTTCATGTAAACTCACTTTAATTTTGAATGCACACTTTGACACGTGATTAGGATATGTAAGAATTTTCAAAGGTAATTAGAGCTTATAGGAGCTAGTATAGGGAAGAAAAACGTGGCTACAAGTTAAAGGAACATGCGCCAGACGAAACAAAGAAAAGAATCAGCCCGACAAACGTTGGCGTACTACTGGAGCAAGGCGCCAAGCCCTGAACTACTAAAGTCAGGCCTTGACATACTGCTGGCGCGTCGCAACAGGGCCTAAGACTCATAAGTCAGGACTTGTCCTACATGCCAGTGAATAAACTACTTAAGTAAGACGGTGGAGATATCCAAGAACGTGCCGCAAGGCCCTCTCAGGTAATCCGATGATTTTTTTTGGTAAAATTCAAGCTTCAAACTAGTTTAGAATTGAGAAATTTCTCCTGAACTCTTCTTGATCCTCAAACCCAAAGTAAATGTATGATAACTTTAAATGATACCTTTTAAAAACATAAATTTACAAATCCATAAGATTGATGTGATTCTAAGCATGAGCAACACTACAAGATTTTAAAGAGAACAGAGAAAAATCAAACTTCAATTGTTAAAGAACGAAATTCACTATTAAGAATCATGAATGGATTCTTTAGATGTAACGATTTCTTGACTAAATCTAGATGCAAGGCGTGAGGAACTATGAGAAGCCTTACATACCTGGAAAGATCAATGTTCTTGGCGAAAAATAATAATTCTTGAAAAACGCTTGAAAACCTAGTTTTTTTCTTCTTGGGATCTCGCTCTAATTTCTTTTAGTGTATAGGAAAGTGAAGAAGTGATCTAAAGTTGATTAGACCCTTATTTGGGTGAAGGAAAATGTGTTAGGCCTATTACGAATAGAAAAAGACCAAAATATCCTTTTAAAAATGAATGAGATGCCTAAACTTGAGAAGTTTCACTCAAACAAACATTACGTTTTACTGTGACCTTAAAATTAAGCATGCTTGGTGGTCTTGGAAAGAGAACTCAATGAATTTCAATTTGGTAGGTCAAGGGACACATAACTTTTTATGTGTTAAATGATATGGTCGTTAGAAGTTGATCCATAACTAAAGACCGATGGGTGACTTGTACGAATTTCTCTTTAGTTCTTTTCAAAACTTGAGGTGTTACACTTGTCTAAAATAATCATTATATATTTTTATGGTTGTGATCATTTTACTAAGGATAAAAATAAATGTCAATTTCACTATTTCATAATGCAAAGGAAGCTACGGATTCAACTACCACTACTGAAGACTCAAATTAATCAAGTAAATGTAAATATTGAAAATGCCAAGTGTGAAGGTAAATTTATTTAAATTATAGTAAGATTATATTCTTTTTGAGATGAGAAAAAGTGTATTACATCGAAAAGTATATATGTACTCGTTAATTAGTGTCCTGAGTAGTTTATTATAAGTGAACTTGTCAAGCGAAATGTAAAATAACGATTGAAAAAAATATCAATGAAAGGATATTGACAATTCAAAAGTACTTAAACATAATTTACCTATTAAGAAAATGATTATTTATTTATATATAAGACAAGCTATTAAATTGATAAATCAAAATTACAAAATAATTTTCTTTAGCAAGTTGATAGTCCATTGTTTAAGAAGAATATTAATCAAGAAGTAATATTACAAGTTTGATATTAACGATTGACTATTGTCGTCCATTTAATCATTTCAATTTTTTATAGAAAAAAATTAATTAAACTAACGATTCAATCATAGTTCTTATCCTAAATAGTTCAACTATCCATTTATTACTCTAAATTAGCCCTTCCGCCCTCTTACCTCCAACAAAAGGTTGTTTGTAACCAAACAAGCTGCAATTGGAGCTCCCGTTAAAATGCTCTCCATACATGAATTCCTTCGTTAAAAAAATGTCACATTTATCTGCTTCTCTCAGTACTCATATGATTTTTTTTAATTTTTACCAATCCAATAGTCAATTCTATAATTTTTTTTCATGTGAAAGAGTTGTCGTAAAGATGCAAATATGACAAACTTTCGTTCTTGATTGTCCAAACATTCTAGGGATTTATGGGTTTTCATGAGTCCATCAATCTATACATCAAATGACAGAAAATAAATTTTGTGTATAGCATTATATGTAGTATTATTATCAAGTTATGGCATTAGAGTTTCAATTTCATTTTGTAGCATTTAATATCTCTCTATAACATTTTATTACTAATTATATTGTTAACTATAATTTGTTAAAAAAAGTTGTTATTAAAAATTAATCAAAAATTAAGTAGATAAAGTGATAATGAGCAATTAATTTTAATGATTAAGAATTTATGACAATATAAATTAATTGACTTTTGCCAGTCATAATTACTGCATTTATTCAATGTTGTACGCCTGAGAATTTCAAGAGTTTAACTTTTTATTAAGTTAAATTAAAGGTAGATAAATTATTAGCATTACTTTTATTTTTTTTATTAATTGCTACATTTAGTACAGGTAGCACATTTTTTAATATGAATAGTTGCACTTTTTAGGGAGTTTAACTAAAGTTAAATATATTATTAGCACATTTTTAGGGATATTAAACATTTTCAAATTATTATCATTGACTTAAATATCTCTAGTTAGTTAAAATAATATTATTTTTTTGAATTAATTCCTTAAAAAACTCAACCCGATAATAACAAATATTTTTGAATTTTTAAAATACTTTCAGATTGTCATTTTCAAACATATTTGGATCAATGTTACAAGTAGTCTTCTTTCCAAAATTTCACGATTATTTGCAAATTGTTTTCAACGTATTTTTTCTAAAAATTCAATAATATTTTCATTGCTGCATATTTCTTTTTAGCAACCTGATAAATTTTGGTGTACAATATATGTTGCTATTTAAATTATAATATATATTTTTATATTAATTTTGTATTGAAACTGTATTGTGTTTGTTTAATTTGAATCTTGTATAGGACAGTGAATGATATATTAATTGTGTATGAATTATATGAACTGATTATAAGTTTGTGTAACATTGAAGTGTTAATTTTTTTAATAGTGTATGAAGATTATGCGAAACGTATATCATTTGTGTATGAAAGTCCATTTTTTTTCTTCAAAATTATAGTATATGTTTCTAATGAAATTAGAATATATGTTTTGTATTAACTTTGTAAAGCGGGTATATCAAAACTTGAAAGATGGAAGGGGTTTGCTGATGTTAAAATTCAAAAGAACAAAAATGACTTGCAGTAGATGTCGTCAAGTTGGACACAATAGAAAGACATGTTCAAATTATCCCGTGCAAAAACAGTGATTTCGTAACATTACATTTGTTATTGTGTTGTTTTGAATGTTAGAAACACGTTTTGTTTTATTGAGTGCAGTTGTTATCATTGACATTTATGAAGTTTGATTTCATAAAAAATTGTCATATATATATATTATATATATATATTATATATATATATATATATATATATTATATATATATAGATATATATATATATATATATATTATATATATATATATATATATATATATATATATCATTTGTTTCTATTACATATGTCAAAGTTCAATATGTCATTCATAATTCATACAATTTTTATACATTATAAATATACATTGAACTATACTGTAATTCTTAAAATGTTCATATAGTATTCATACAATGTTCATACAATGTTCATATATGTACCATTTGTTTCTGTTACATATATCTAAGTTCAATATGGGATTCATAATTCATACAATGTTTATACACTCTATATATACATTGAACTTTACTGTCATTTATAAAATGTTCATATAGTATTCATACAATATTCATATATAGTATTCATACAATGTTCATATATATATATATATATATTATATATATATATATATATATATATATATATATATATATATATATACCATTTGTTTCTGTTACATATATCAACGTTCAATATGACATTCATAATTTATACAATATTTATACATTTTTCATACAATGTTCATATATTTTTGCATATTGCAATCGAAATATATACAAAAATCATACACATTTAATAAAGTGCAAATATTCATTTAAGCATACTACCATTAAATACAACATTTAATATATTATGATATATATAGTTAAATATATTTTCTACAGCATGCATACATGAGTGTTACAAGATCTGTACTGCTGGATTTTTGTGACAAGTCAAAATCATCTCTTGGTTTCACACACCAAGAAGAGAAGAAGAAAAAGAAATTGATGAACTATGTGATTCTTCACTCACTTCATCTGGTTCTTCATTAACAACCGGTTCTCCAATCATGTCCGGGACAGAATCTCCTTAGGGTATTTGGTTTATACATTGTATTCAACAACCCAGATCCTAAAAATTTATAGACAAATAAATAAGGTATAATACATAAATGTGCCCTTTAACTTGACTTCAAATTATCTTTATGTCCTTCAACTTTGGATGTGCACAAATTGTAACGACCTGTTTCGTCGTTTTGAGCAGCAGATTGTATTTCTGGAAAATTGAGACAGAAGACGGACCCCACGACGGACCGTCATGGGCACGACGGACCGTCGAGGGGGTCTCGTCCCAAAACACTTGAAATTCTGAAATTTGGGTACTGAAATCGACTCTCTGAACTTCGTAACGGAATGGCAGGATGGACCGTCGCAGGCACGACGGGCCGTCACAGGCTGCATAATCCCAGGCTGAGTCGGATTTCTTTAATGTTTTAAGGGACGTTTTAGACTATTCTTGCTTTAATTATAAAGTTGGTGGGTTAATGTTAATAAGTCTAATTACTTGGGGGTTAAAAGAGGTAACCTTAAGTTAATTAGTGGGTTATTATTGCCATCTTTATACTTAATTATACGCTAATAAGGGTAAAAGAAAGAGGGTTCGAATAAGAAAAATAGAAAGAAAGAGAAGAGAGAGAGAGAGGATCGATCGAGAAGGGGAAAACACAAAGCTTTGTGGAATTTGCTTGCTTGATCACTAATCTTCGGTGGAAGTAGGTTATGGTTTTCATACTATTCGTAGTAAACTCTTAATAGCGAATGATATGTGTTAGTAGTATTGTAAACCCTTCTATATGCTTAATTGTATGCTTGCATGAATATGATTATGTAATTGTGAATAAATAAGCATGATGAAGCTATTGAATCCCAAATCCTGAAGAGAAACCTAATCTACTTTGTTAATATGATGCCTTGGTATAAAGAAGGCTTGATGAATGAAAGTGGTGAGATTAGGGGATCGGGTGCCACGTTCGGTACCAAGATAAAATAGAGGATCGGGTTGCCACGTTCGGTACCAGGATAGTATATGAGGATCGGAGTGTCACGTTCCGACACTAGGATAGTATATGGATCGGGTGCCACGTTCCGGTACCAAGATAGTATATGAGGATTGGAGTGTCACGTTCCGACACCAGGATAGTATATGGATCGGGTGCCACGTTCTGGTACCAGGATAGTATATGAGGATCGGAGTGTCACGTTCCGACACCAGGATAGTATATGGAGCGGAGTGTCACGTTCCGACACGAGGGGAATAAAGATAATGAATCTTGAAATATGTTAATATACTCAATGTAATGAACCTAATTCCCAAATGAGTATGGTATTGAGGCTTGAGTCCTCATGTGTGAACTTGGCAGAACTTAGTAATGATTATAGTACTTGTTGTTGCTACATGTTGAGTATTATAGTTGATTTATGATATTACTTGATATATACTGTTTTCTATTTTGAGTTGGCCGATGATACCTACTCAGTACTTGTGTTTGTACTGACCCCCTACTTTTATGTTTCTTCTTTGTTATTTGTGGAGTGCAGCAAACGTACCGTCATCTTCAACCCAACCGCAATTCTAGCCAGTCTTCGTCACACCGGATCTTCAGGGTGAGCTAATGCTTCTAGCTTGGACTGGATCTTCTTCCTCATGTCTTGATGCCTTGAAGTTCCGGCATGGACTAACTTTTAGTTGTTTTAGCTTCTTAGAATTTTCTTAGTTTAGTAATTTGATCATAGATGTTCTTGTGGTGATGACTTCTAGATTTTGGGGAATAATAGATGTTGAATTTTAGAAGTTATTGAATTTGTTTTTATTTATGAGTTTAAGTCTTCCGCATTATTTTCTGTTGATATTACATTGAAATGTTAAGGTTTAGATTGGTTGGTTCGCTCACATTGGAGGGTAAGTGTGGGTGCCAGTCGCGGCTCGGTTTTGGGTCGTGACAAACTTGGTATCAGAGCATTAGGTTTGTTGGTCTCATCACACAAGAACGAGTCTAGTAGAGTCTTAAGGAACGGTAGGGGGACGCCTTTACTTTTCTTTGAGAGGCTATGGGACTATAGGAAAATTCGATTCTTTCTTCTTTTTTTCGTGCTATTACTTGGATCCAATTGGTATCTAGGTGATACAAATTGGTATCTGACCATCTTCACTCTTTTTCGCAGATGGTAAGAACTAGAGCAACGACTGCACCAACACCAACACCGGCAAGACAAGAAACGTCTGAGCCAGCCACTGGGGTTGTAGCTCGGAGAGGACAGTGGCAAGAGGTCGTGGTAGAGGTCGTGGGAGGACGTCCTCTAGAGGAAGAGGACAAGCACCCAAGCACCTAGCCCTGATACTAGGGCGGTGACTCCCCCACATATGAGGGGTGGTAAGAGAGGGTGAGAAAGGGAGATGAACAAGTAACAGAATGAGGAATTGCCACCCCAACCTACCCAGAGATGATCAATCAGGTCCTTGCTTATCTTAGCGGGTTATCTGATCAGGGTCAGACACCTCCAGTGTTTTCTGCACCAGCACCTCAGGTTCCGAAAGTACGACAGGCCGCTGTTGGGGCTCCCCGCATGGATGCCTCATTGGAAATAGGCACATTTCCTCGTCTGACTACAGGGCCTATAATGACAAATGATCAGCATGAACTTTTAAGTAAGTTCTTGAAATTGAAACCTCCAGTCTTCAAGGGTGCTGAATCTGAGGATGCCTACGATTTTCTGGTTGACTGCCATGAGCGACTACACAAGATGGGTATAGTAGAACGGTTTGGTGTTGAGTTTGTGACTTATCAGTTTCAAGGGAACGCCAAAATGTGGTGGCAGTCACATGTTGAGTGTCAACCAACAGAGGCACCACCTATGACTTGGGCCTCATTCTCTAGCTTGTTTATGGAGAAGTATATCCCCCGAACTTTGAGGGATAGGAAAGAGATGAGTTCTTGAGCCTAGAGCAAGGTAGAAGTGGGTTACTGCATATGAAGCTAGGTTTCGTGCACTTTCCAGATATGCCACCCAGCTTTGTTTCAGTCCACAAGAGAGGATTCGCGGTTTTGTGAAGGGGTTGAGGTCAGAGTTGCGGATTTCAGCCTTACAGGTAGCGGCTACAGCGAAATCCTTTCAGGAGGTGGTAGACTTCATGATAGAAGTGGAAGGAGTGAAACCAGATGACTTCACCATGGCGTCGACATCAAAAAGGTTTCTAAAGGGAGGTGAGTTTAATGGTTCTTACTCTAGAGGACAGGGTTCCGGAGGTTACTCAGTCCGACCAATTTAGTCTTCACTACAAACTGTAGTTGGGGGTCCACCTCAGACCGGTCAACACTTCTCTGAGAGGCCGATGCTTAAATCCAGAGAATGTTATGGATGTGGGGAGACTGGAAACATTAAGAGGTATTGTCCAAAATAGAGTTACAGACCTCCAATGGTTAGAGGTAGAGGTGGTTATGGAAGAGGCCGTCATTCTGGAGGACGCAGTGGCCGAGGTAATGGTGGTCACCAAAATGGCCGGGTGATGGGCAAACTGGAGCCACTACATCACAACATGGTAGGGGCAACGGGAAAACAAACGAAAGGGCCCATTGTTATGCTTTCCCTGGGAGATCGAAGGCGCAGACATCTGATGCTGTTATCACAGGTAATCTTCTGGTTTGTGATTGCATTGCTTCTATATTGTTTGATCCTGGATCCACATTTTCTTATGTATCTTCCTCATTTGCTAATAGTCTTAATTTACATTGTGAATTACTTGATATGCCTATTCGTGTTTCTACTCCGGTGGGTGAGTCTATGATAGTTGAAAAGGTATATAGGTCTTGTTTGGTGAATTTTGTGGGGAGCAACACTTATGTAGATTTGGTTATCTCAGGAATGGTTGACTTTGATGTAATTCTGGGTACGACTTGGCTTTCTCCGAATTTTGCGATCTTGGATTGTAATGCTAAAACTGTGACGTTAGCCAAACCTGGGACAGATCCGTTAGTGTGGGAGGGTGACTACACTTCCAATCCGGTTCGTATCGTCTCCTTTCTTCGTGCTAAGAGAATGGTTAGTAAGGGTTGTTTAGCTTTCTTGGCACACCTCAGGGATGATACTACCCAAGTACCTTTGATTGAGTCGGTTTCGGTAGTCCGTGAGTTTTTGGATGTGTCCCTGCAGATCTTCCTGGTATGCCACCGGATAGGGATATTGACTTCTGTATTGATCTTGAACCAGGTACTCGCCCCATTTCTAAACCCCCTTATAGAATGGCTCCCGCGGAGTTAAGAGAGTTAAAGGCCCAACTTCAAGAGTTGTTGAGCAAAGGCTTCATTAGACCAAGTGCATCTCCTTGGGGTGCTCCGGTTTTATTTGTGAAGAAGAAGGATGGAAGTTTACGGATGTGCATAGACTACCGGCAGTTGAACAAGGTAACTATTAAGCACAAGTATCCTCTTCCTCACATTGATGACTTGTTCGATCAGTTACAAGGTGCTTGTGTTTTCTCTAAGATTGACTTGAGATCCGGTTATCATCAATTGAAAATACGGGCAACGGATGTGCCAAAGACTGCTTTTCGAACCAGGTATGGGCATTACGAATTTGTAGTGATGTCTTTTGGTCTTAAGAATGCCCCTGTTGCGTTCATGAGCTTGATGAACGGGATTTTTAAGCCATATCTGGATCTCTTTGTGATTGTATTTATTGATGATATATTGATATACTCTAAAAGTAAGAAGGAACATAAGGAGCATTTGAGAATTGTATTGGAAATGTTGAGGGAGAAAAAGCTTTATGCCAAGTTCTCTAAGTGTGAGTTTTGGCTAGATGCAGTGTCCTTCTTGGGGCACGTGGTTTCTAAGGATGGAGTGAGGTGGATCCTTCTAAGATTGAGACAGTGAAGAATTGGGTAAGACCTACTAATGTGTCAGAAATAAGGAGCTTTATTGGGTTATCTAGCTATTACCGTCGATTTGTCAAGGGATTCTCTTCCATCGCTTCCCAATTGACGAACTTGACTAAGCAGAATGTTCCATTTGTATGGTCGGACGAATGTGAGGAAAGCTTTCAGAAGCTCAAGACTTTGTTGACTACCGCACCTATCCTTACCTTGCCAGTAGAGGGTAAGAACTTCATTGTTTATTGTGATGCATCCTATTCTGGTTTGGGTGCAGTGCTAATGCAAGAGAAGAGTGTAATTGCTTATGCTTCAAGGCAATTAAAGGTGCATGAAGGTAACTATCCGACCCATGATTTGGAATTGGCCACGGTAGTATTTGCATTAAAGCAATGGAGGCACTATTTATATGGGATTAAGTGTGAGGTCTATACGGATCATCGTAGCCTACAGTATGTCTTTACTCAGAAAGATTTGAAATTGAGACAGAGGAGATGGATGGAACTACTGAAGGACTACGACATCCGGGAAAAGCGAATGTTGTGGCAGATGCTTTAAGTAGAAAGGCGGGAAGCATGGGAAGTCTAGCTCACTTGCAAGTTTCTAGACGCCCATTGGCTAGAGAGGTTCAGATTCTCGCTAACGACCTTATGATGTTAGAAGTAAATGAGAAGGGAGGATTGTTAGCTTGTGTGGAGGCAAGATCTTCCTTCCTTGACAAGATTAAGGGAAAGCAGTTTCATGATGGGAAATTGATCCGGATCCGAGATAAAGTGTTGCAAGGAGAGGCTAAAGAAGCAACAATCGATGAGGAAAGTGTTTGGAGGATTAAGGGAAGGGTATGTGTACCCCGCGTCGATGATTTGATCAACACTATTCTGACAGAGGATCATAGTTCAAGGTATTCTATACATCCGGGTGAAACCAAGATGTACCGTGACCTAAAGCAACATTTTTGGTGGAGTAGAATGAAGCGTGACATTGTGGAGTTTGTCGCCAAATGTCCAAATTGTCAACAAGTAAAGTATGAACACCAGAGGCCCGGAGGAACACTTCAGAGAATGCCCATTCCGGAATGGAAGTGGGAGAGAATTGCAATGGACTTCGTGGTTGGTCTTCCAAAGACAATGGGTAAGTATGACTCTATTTGGGTGATTGTTGATAGGTTAACTAAGTCTGCTCATATCGTTCCGGTCAAGGTGACTTACAATGCCGAGAAGTTAGCCAAAATCTATATCTCAGAAATTGTTCGGTTGCATGGGGTTCCACTATCCATCATATCAGATAGAGGTACGCAGTTTACTTCTAAGTTTTGGAAAACATTGCATGCGGAATTGGGTACTAGGTTGGACCTTAGTACTGTGTTCCATCCTCAGACCGATGGTCAGTCTGAGCGAACGATTAAAGTGTTGGAGGATATGATTCGTGCATGTGTGATAGAATTTGGTGGCCATTGGGATAACTTCTTACCCTTAGCGGAGTTTTCATACAATAATAGTTATCACTCAAGTATCGACATGGCCCCATTTGAAGCATTGTATGGTAGGAGATGTAGGTCTCCCATTGGGTGGTTTGATGCATTTGAGGTTAGACCTTGGGGTACTGACCTTTTGAGGGATTCATTAGAGAAAGTGAAATCTATTCAAGAAAATCTTTTAGCGGCGCAAAGTAGGCAAAAGGAATATGCAGATCGAAAGGTTAGAGACTTGGAGTTTATGGAGGGTGAGCAAGTCTTGCTGAAGGTTTCGCCCATGAAAGGGGTGATGCGGTTTGGTAAAAGAGGTAAGCTAAGCCCGAGGTACATTGGACCATTTGAAGTACTTAAGCGAGTAAGGGAGGTGGCTTACGAATTAGCCTTGCCTCCAGGGCTGTCCGGAGTGCATCCGGTATTTCATGTGTCTATGTTGAAAAGATACCATGGGGATGGAAACTACGTCATTTGTTGGGATTCAGTTCTGCTTGATGAAAATTTTTCTTATGAGGAGGAGCCTGTTGCTATCTTAGGTAGAGAAGTTCGCAAGTTGAGGTCAAGGGAGATTGCATCCATCAAAGTTCAATGGAAGAATCGACCGGTTGAAGAAGCCACTTGGGAGAAAGAGGCCGATATGCAAGAAAGATACCCACACCTGTTTACAGATTCAGGTACTCCTTTTCGCCCTTGTTTTTCTTCTTATGATCGTTCGAGGACGAACGATGGGTAAATTGGTATCTATTGTAACGACCTGTTTAGTCGTTTTGAGAAGCAGCTTGTATTTCTGGAAAATTGAGACAGACGACGGACCCCACGATGGACCGTCATGGGCACGCGGACCGTCGAGTGGGTCGCGTCCCAAAACACTTAGAAATTCTGAAATTTGGGTACTGAAATCGACTCTCTGAACTTCGTAACGGAATGGCAGGACGGACCGTCGTGGGTACGACGGACCGTCACAGACTCTTTAAGGAAATTGAGTCTCTGAAATCTGTGACGGAGCAGCAGCACGGACCGTCGCAGGCACGACGGGCCGTCACAGGCTGCATAATCCCAGGCTGAGTCGGATTTCTTTAATGTTTTAAGGGACGTTTTAGACTATTCCTGCTTTAATTATAAAGTTGGTGGGTTAATGTTAATAAGTCTAATTACTTGGGGGTTAAAAGAGGTAACCTTAAGTTAATTAGTGGGTTATTATTGCCATCTTTATACTTAATTATACGCTAATTAGGGTAAAAGAAAGAGGGTTTGAATAAGAAAAATAGAAAGAACAAGCAGAGAGAGAGAGGATCGATCGAGAAGGGGAAAACACAAAGCTTTGGGGAATTTGCTTGCTTGATCACTAATCTTCGGTGGAAGTAGGTTATGGTTTTCATACTATTCGTAGTAAACTCTTAATAGCGAATGATATGTGTTAGTAGTATTGTAAACCCTTCTATATGCTTAATTGTATGCTTGCATGAATATTATTATGTAATTGTGAATAAATAAGCATGATAAAGCTATTGAATCCCAAATCCTAAAGAAACCCTAATCTACTTTGATAATAATGATGCCTTGGTATAAAATAAGGCTTGATGAATGAAAGTGGTGAGATTAGGGGATCGGGTGCCACGTTCCGGTACCAGGATACAAATAGAGGATCGGGTGCCACGTTCCGGTACCAGGATAGTATATGAGGATCGGAGTGTCACGTTCCGACACCAGGATAGTATATGGATTGGGTGCCACGTTCCGGTACCAGGATAGTATATGAGGATCGGAGTGTCACGTTCCGACACCAGGATAGTATATGGATCGGGTGCCACGTTCTGGTACCAGGATAGTATATGAGGTACGTGACACTCCGATCCTCATATACTATCCTGGTACCGGAACGTGGCACCCGATCCATATACTATCCTGGTGTCGAAACGTGACACTCCGATTCTCATATACTATCCTCCTGGTACCAGAACGTGGCACTCGATCCATATACTATCCTGGTGTCGGAACGTGACACTCCGATCCTCATATACTATCCTGGTACCGGAACGTGGCACCCGATCCATATACTATCCTTGGTCGGAATGTGGACACTCCGATCCACATTCTATCCTGGTACCGGAACGTGGCACCCGATCCATATACTATCCTGGTGTCGGAACGTGACACTCCGATCCTCATTCTATCCTGGTACCGGAACGTGGCACCCGATCCTCTATTTCTATCCTGGTACCGGAACGTGGCACCCGATCCCCTAATCTCACTACTTTCGTTCATCAAGCCTTCTTTCATACCAAGGCATCATCATTAACAAAGTAGATTAGGGTTTCTTTTCAAGACTTAGGATTCAATAGCTTCATCATGCTTATTTTATCACAATTAAATAATCACATTCATGCAAGCATACAATTAAGCATATAGAAGGGTTTACAATACTACTAATACATATCCTTCGCTATTAAGAGTTTACTACGAATAGCATAAAAACCATAACCTACCTCCACCGAAGATTCGTGATCAAGCAAGCAATTTCCCAAAGCTTTGTGTTTTTCCTCTTCGTTTCTCCTCTCTCGATCGTTTCTCTTTCCCTCTCTTTGTTCTTTCTATTTTTCTTATTCAAACCCTCTTTCTTTTACCCTAATTGCATATAATTAAGTATAAAAGATGGCAATAATAACCCACTAATTAAACTCAAGGTTAACTCTTTTAAACCCCAAGTAATTAGACTTATTAACATTACCCACTAACTTATAAATTAAAGGCAGGAATAGTCAAAAACGTCCCTTAAAACATTTAAAGAAATCCGACCCAGCCTGGGATTACGCAGCCTGTGACGGCCCGGCGTGCCTGCAACGGTCCGTCCTGCTGCTCCGTCACAGACTTCAGAGACTCAATTTCCTTGAAGAGTCTGTGACGGTTCGTCGTGCCCACGGCGGTCCGTCCTGCCATTCCGTTACGAAGTTCAAAGAGTCGATTTCAGTACCCAAATTTCAGAATTTCTAAGTATTTTGAAACGAGACACCCTCGACGGTCCGTCGTTCCCATGACGGTCCGTTGTGGGGTCCGTCGTCTCAGCCAGTTTTCCAGAAATAAAATCTGCTGCTCAAAACGACTAAACAGGTCGTTACAATAGATACCAATTTACTCATCGTTCGTCCTCGAACGATCACAGGAAGGATAACAAGGGCGAGAAGGAGTACCTGAATCTGTAAACAGGTGTGGGTATCTTTCTCGCATATCAGCCTCCTTCTCCCAAGTGGCTTCTTCAACTGGTCGATTCTTCCATTGAACCTTGATGGATGCAATCTCCCTCGACCTCAACTTGCGGACTTCTCTCTAAAATAGCAACAGTTCCTCCTCATAAGACAAATTCTCATCAAGCAGAACTGAATCCCATGAATAAGTAGTTTCCTTCTATCCCCATGGTATCTTTTCAGCATAGACACATGAAATACTGGATGCACTCCTGACAGCCCTGGAGGCAAGGCTAATTCATAAGCCACTCCCCTACTCGCTTAAGTAATTCAAAGGGATCAATGTACCTTGGGATAAGCTTACCTCGCTTACCAAACCGCATCACCCCTTTCATGGGCAAAACCTTCAACAAGACTTGTTCACCCTCCATGAACTCTAACTCTCTAACCTTTCGATCCGCATATTCCTTTTGCCTACTTTGCGCCGCTAAAAGCTTTTCTTGGATGCATTTCACTTTATCTAACGATTCCCTCAGAAGGTCAGTACCCCAAGGTCTAACCTCAAATGCATCAAACCAACCAATGGGAGACCTACATCTCCTCCCATACAATGCTTCAAACGGGGCCATATCAATGCTTGAGTGATAGCTATTGTTGTATGAAAATTCTGCTAAGGGTAAGAAGTTATCCCAATGACCACCAAATTCTATCACACATGCACGAAGCATATCCTCCAACACTTGAATCGTTCGCTCAGACTGACCATCGGTCTGAGGGTGAAATGCGGTACTAAGGTCCAACCTAGTACCCAATTCAGCATGCAATGTCTTCCAAAACTTAGAAGTAAACTGCATACCTCTATCTGATATGATGGAGAGCGGAACTCCATGCAATCGAACAATCTCTGAGATGTAAAGTTTGGCTAACTTCTCTGAATTGTAAGTCACCTTGACTGGAATGAAGTGAGCAGACTTAGTTAACCTATCAACAATCACCCAAATGGAGTCATACTTGCCCATTGTCTTTGGAAGACCCACCACGAAGTCCATTGCAATTCTCTCCCACTTCCATTCCGGAATGGGCATTCTCTGAAGTGTTCCTCCGGGCCTCTGGTGTTCATACTTTACTTGTTGACAATTTGGACATTTGGCAACAAAATCAACAATGTCGCGCTTCATTCTACTCCACCAAAAGTGTTGCTTTAGGTCATAGTACATCTTAGTTGCACCCGAATGTATAGAATACCTTGAACTATGAGCCTCTGTCAGAATAGTGTTGATCAAATCATCGACGCGGGGTACACATACCCATCCCTTAATCCTCAAAACACCTTCCTCATCGATTGTTGCTTCTTTAGCCTCTCCTTGCAACACTTTATCTCGGATCCGGATCAATTTTTCATCATTAAACTGCTTTCCCTTAATCTTGTCAAGGATGGAAGATCTTGCCTCCACCAAGCCAAAAATCCTCCCTTCTCATTTACTTCTAACCTCATAAGGTCATTAGCCAGAATCTGAACTTCTCTAGCCAATGGGCTCTAGAAACTTGCAAGTGAGCTAGACTTCCCATACTTCCGCCTTTCTACTTAAAGCATCTGCCACAACATTAGCTTTCCCGGATGATACAAGATTGTGATATCGTAGTCCTTCAGTAGTTCCATCCATCTCCTCTGTCTCAAGTTCAAATCTTCTGAGTAAAACATATGTAGGCTACGATGATCCGTTGTATACTTCACACTTCACCCCATATAGATAGTGCCTCCATTGCTTTAATGCCAAATACTACAGCGGCCAATTCCAAATCATGAGTTGATAGTTACGTTCATGCACTTTTTAATTGTCTTTGAAGCATAAGCAATCACATTCTTCTCTTGCATTAGCACTGACACCCAAACCAGAATAGGATGCATCAAAATAAACAATGAAGTTCTTACCTTCCACGGGCAAGGTGAGAAATGGGTGCAGTAGTCAACAAAGTTTTGAGCTTCTGAAAGCTTTTCCTCACATTCGTTCCGACCATACAAATGGATATTCTGCTTGGTCAAGTTCGTCAATTGGGAAGCAATGGAAGAGAGAGAATCCCTTGACAAATCGACGGTAATAGCTAGCTAAACCAACAAGCTTCCTTATTTCTGACACATTAGTGGGTCTTACCCAATTCTTCACTGTCTCAATCTTAGAAGGATCCACCATCACTCCATCCTTAGAAACCACGTGCCCCAAGAAGGACACTGCATCTAGCCAAACTCACACTTAGAGAATTTGGCATAAAGCTTTTTCTCCCTTAATACTTCCAACACAATTCTCAAATGCTCATCGTGTTCTTTCTTGCTCTTTGAGTATATCAGTATATCATCAATAATACGATCACAAAAGAGATCCAGATATGGCTTAAAAATCCCGTTCATCAAGCTATGAAAGCAGCAGGGGCATTCGTAAGACCAAAGACATCACTACAAATTCGTAATGCCCATACCTGGTCAAAAAGCAGTCTTGGGCACATCCGTTTGCCCGTATTTTCAATTGATGATAACCGGATCTCAAGTCAATTTTAGAGAAGACACAAGCACCTTGTAACTGATCGAACAAGTCATCAATGCGAGGAAGAGGGATACTTATTCTTAGTAATTCCTTGTTCACTGCCGGTAAGTCTAGTCTATGCACATCCGAAAAATCCCATCCTTCTTCTTCACAAATAACACCGGAGCACCCCAAGGAGATGCACTTGTCTAATGAAGCCTTTGCTCAACAACTCTTGAAGTTGGGCCTTTAACTCTCTTAACCCTCCGCGGGAGCCATTCTATAAGGGGTATAGAAATGGGCGAGTTTCCCGGTTTCAAGATCAATGCAGAAGTCAATATCCCTATCCGGTGGCATACCAGGACGATCTGCAGGAACACATCCAGAAACTCACGGACTACCGGAAACCGACTCAATTGTTGAAGTACTTGGGGTAGTGTCATCCCTGAGGTGTGCCAAGAAAGCTAAACACCCTTACTAACCATTTTCTTAGCACGAAGAAAGGAGACGATACGAACCGGGATGTAAGTGTAGTCGCCCCTCCCACACTAAGGATCTGTCCCAGGCTTGGCCAACGTCACAGTTTTAGCATTACAATCCAAGATCGCAAAATTTGGAGAAGCCAAGTCATACCCAGAAATTACATCAAAGTCGACCATTTCGAAGATAACCAAATCTACATAAGTGTTTCTCCCCACAAAAGTCACCAAACAAGACCTATATACTTTTCAACTATCACAGACTCACCCACCGGAGTAGAAAACACGAATAGGCATGTCAAGTAATTCACAATGTAATTAAGACCATTAGCAAATGAGGAAGATACATAAGAAAATGTGGATCCAGGATCAAACAATACAGAAGCTATGCAATCGCAAACCAAAAGATTACTGTGATAACAGCATCAAATGCCTCCGCTTCAGATCTCCCAGAGAAAGCATAACAATGGGCCCTATCGCCTGTCCGTCCGTTGCCCCTACCATGTTGTGATGTAGTGGCTCCAGTTTTCCCATCACCCCGGCCGTTTTGGTGACCACCATTTACCTCGAACCAGTCCTCCAATAAACGGCCTCTACCTCTAGCTATTGGGGGTCTATAACTCTGGTTTGGACAATTCCTCCTAATATGTTCCAGTCTCCCCCACATCCATAACACCTCTTCTGGAGTCAAGCATAGGTCTCTCAAGAGAAGTGTTGACCGATCTGAGGTGGACCCCCAACTACAGTTTGTAGTGAGACTGAATTGTTCGAACTGAGTAACCTCCGGAACTGTCCTCTAGAGTAAGAACCATTAAACTCACCTCCCTTTCGAAACCTTTTTGATGTCGATGCCATGCATGGGAATTCATTTGGCTTCACTCCTTCCCCTCTATCACGAAATCTACCACTTCTTGGAAGGATTTTTGCCGTAAGCCGCTACCTGTAAGGCTGAAATCCGCAATTCTGACCTCAACCCCTTCACAAAACGGCGAATCTGCTCTTGTGGACTGAAACAAAGTTGGTTGGCATACCTCGATAATGCACGAAACTTCACCTCATATGCAGTAACCGACATCCCACCTTGCTCTAGGCTCAAGAACTCATCTCTTTTCCTATCCCTCAAAGTCCATGATATACTTCTCCATAACAAGCTAGAGAATGATGCCCAAGTCATAGGTGGTGCCTCTGTTGGTTGACACTCAGCATGTGACCGCCACCAACATTTTGGCGTTCCCTGAAACTGATAAGTCACAAACTCAACACCAAACCATTCTACTATACCCATCTTGTGTAGTAGCTCATGACAGTCAACCAGAAAATCGTAGGCATCCTCAGATTCAGCACCCTTAAAGACTGGAGTTTCAATTTCAAGAACTTACTGAAAAGTTCATGCTGATCATTTGTCATTATAGGCCCTGTAGTCAGAGGAGTGAAACGTGCCTATTTCCAATGAGGCATCCATGGGGGAGCCATAGTGGCTGCATGTTGTACCTCCGGACACCTGAGGTGCTGGTGCTGCAGAAAACACTGGAGGTGTCTGGCCCTGATCAGATAACCCGCTAAGATAAGCAAGAACCTGATTGATCATCTCTGGGGTAGGTTGGGGTGGCAATTCCCTCATTCTGCACTTGCTTATTCCCCTTCCTCACCCTCTCTTATAACTTCCTCAGTTGGTGGAGGAGTCACCGCCCTAGTTCCAGATGGGCTAGGTGCTTGTCCTCTTCCTCTAGAGGACGTCCTCCCACGCCTCTGCCACGGCCTCTCGCCACTACTCCTCTTCGAGCTACAACCCCAGTGGCTGGCTCAGACATTTCTTGTCTTGCTGGTGTTGGTGTTGGTGCAGTCGTTGCTCTAGTTCTAACCATCTGCGAAATAGAGTGAAGATGGTCAGATACCAATTTGTATCACCTAGATACCAATTGGATCCAAGTAATAGCACGAAAGAAAGAAAGAAAGAATGGAATTTTCCTAAAGTCTTATAGCCTCTCAAAGAAAAGTAAAGGCGTCCCCCTACCGTTCCTTAAGACTCTACTAGACTCGTTGTTGTGTGATGAGACCAACGAACCTAATACTCTGATACCAAGTTTGTCACGACCCAAAAACCGAGCCGCGACTGGCACCCACACTTACCCTCCTATGTGAGCGAACCAACCTATCTAAACCCTAACATTTCAGTATAATATCAACAGAAAGTAATGCGGAAGACTTAAACTCATAATTAAAACCAATTCAATAACTTCTAAAATTCGACATCTATTATTCCCCAAAATCTGGAAGTCATCACCACAAGAACATCTATGATCAAATTACTAAACTAAGAGTATTCTAAGAATCTAAAACAATAAAACTAGTCCATGCCGGAACTTCAAGGCATCAAGACATGAGGAAGAAGATCCAGTCCAAGCTAGAAGCATTAGCTCACCCTGAAGATCCGGTGTGACGAAGACTGGCTAGAAGCGGTTGAATTGAAGATGACGGTACGTTTGCTGCACTCCGCAAATAACAAAGAAGAAAACATAAAAGTAGGGGTCAGTACAAAGCACGAGTACTGAGTAGATATCATCGGCCAACTCAAAATAGAAAATAGTATATATCAAGTAATATTATAAAATCAACTACAATACTCAACATGTAGCAACAACAAGTTCTATAATCATTAATAAGTACTGCCAAGATCACACATGAGGACTCAAGCCTCAATACCATACTCATTTGGGAATTAGGTTCATTAGATTGAGTATATTAACATATTTCAAGATTCATTATCTTAATTCCCCTCGTGTCGGTACGTGACACTCCGATCCTCATACACTATCCTGGTACTGGAACGTGGCACCCGATCCATATACTATCCAGGTGTCGGAACGTGACACTCCGATCCTCATATACTATCCTGGTACCGGAACGTGGCACCCGATCCATATACTATCCTGGTGTCGGAACGTGACACTCCGATCTCCATATACTATCCTGGAAGGAACGTGGCACCCGATCCATACACTATCCTGGTGTCGGAACGTGACACTCCGATCCTCATTCTATCCTGGTACCGGAACGTGGCACCCATCCATATACTATCCTGGTGTCGGAACGTGACACTCCGATCCTCATTCTATCCTAGTACCAGAACGTGGCACCCGATCCTCTATTTCTATCCTGGTACCGGAACGTGGCACCTGATCCCCTAATCTCACTACTTTCGTTCATCAAGCCTTCTTTCATACCAAGGCACCATCATTAACATAGTAGATTAGGGTTTCTTTTCAAGACTTAGGATTCAATAGCTTCATCTTGCTTATTTTATCATAATTATATAATCACATTCATGCAAGCATACAATTAAGCATATAGAAGGGTTTACAATACTACCAATACATATCCTTCGCTATTAAGAGTTTACTACGAATAGCATAAAAATCATAACCTACCTCCACCAAAGATTCGTGATCAAGCATGCAATTTCCCAAAGCTTTGTGTTTTTCATCTTCGTTTCTCCTCTCTTGATCGTTTCTCTTTCCCTCTCTTTGTTCTTTCTATTTTTCTTATTCAAACCCTCTTTCTTTTACCCTAATTAGCATATAATTAAGTATAAAAGATGGCAATAATAACCCACTAATTAACTCAAGGTTACCTCTTTTAACCCCCAAGTAATTAGACTTATTAACATTAACCCACTAACTTATAATTAAAGCAGGAACAGTAAAAAACGTCCCTTAAAACATTTAAAGAAATCCGACCCAGCCTGGGATTACGCAGCCTGTGACGGCCCGTCGTGCCTGCGGCAGTCCGTCCTGCTGCTCCGTCACAGAGTTCAGAGACTCAATTTCCTTGAAGAGTCTGTGACGGTCCGTCGTGCCCACGACGGTCCGTCCTGCCATTCCGTTACAAAGTTCAGAGAGTCGATTTCAGTAACCAAATTTCAGAATTTCTAACCGTCGTTCCCATGACGGTCTGTCGTGGGGTCCGTCATCTCAGCCAGTTTTCCAGAAATAAAATCTGCTGCTCAAAACGACTAAACAGGTCGTTACAAATATAAATTAAAGACAAAGAGAAAATAGAAATAAATGCAAATGAATTTTAATTTTCGCCGATTATTAATTTTAACCATGTAATTTAAAAACACGAAATTTTATGCAGAATATATTCTAGCTTAGATAAAAATAAAATAGTGTTTATATGCTTAGATATATATTCTAGCTTAAATAACTTCATATTTCTAACAGTAAATCCTTAATTATTAATAATATTAAATGTGCAAATAAGACTTATAAATTTCTGATAACGTTAACTAACTGCAGCATTAACAACAAAATAAACAATAACCTTGTATTAAGTACTGAATTAGTTATAGATTTCAAATACATCATTGTTTTTTGTTTTATGCATCATTACTCTGATCATATTTTACAGGTCATTTTTTCAATAAATTAGTATTTTTTTCTTTTTTCTATATTTTGCAATTAAAGAAAGTATATGTGTACAATATGATGCTTGGTAGGGGTGCACATAAACACCGGAAAACCGAAATACCGAACTGAACCGAAATTTTTCAGAATTTCGGTTTCGGTATTTTGGTTTTCGGTTCCGTATTCAATTTAATTTTTTGTATTTTTGATATTTCGATTCGGTTTTCGGTACATATTACTTTGGAATTTTGTATTTCAGTTTAAACCGAAATATTATATTATAATTTATAAATTATATTATATTTAATAATTATTAATATTAAATAATTTTTTTTAAAAAAATAAGAAACGGTAATACCCTATCATTTTGATTTTTGACTCTTTCTACAGATTCTTCCTCACTCCTCATCCTCTCCTCTCCTCTTCACTCTTCAGCAGTTCAACAATTCAACTCTTCTTAATTTCTTTTCTTCTCTTCCTCTTCTACTCCAGCCGCCGTCCACCGTCCACCAGCAGCAGCGTCGCCAGCCGCCGTCCACACTCCACCAGCAGCAGCCGCCAGCCGCGACAGCAGCAGCCAGCTGCCCGCGACAGCAGCAGGCAGCAGCCAGGTGCAGGTATGTTTTCAGTTATTTTAATTTTTTTTTCTTGACTTTTTTCTTTTTTTTTTCTTTCTGATTCTGTTTTGTTACTAGTTATTGGGAATTTATTGTGATTTTTTTATATATATAGATGGCTGAACAAACAGAATTAAATATGGGTGTAGCTTATCAAAGTCGAATAAGTATGGCTGATTCTACGGATAATACACCTAGTAATAGCAATGATTTGTCGATTGACACAGAAATAACAAAAAAAAAAAGAAATGGATCCTAGATCTCTTGTTTGGCAACACTTTGAAAAGGTTTTTGAAAATGGTGTATTAGTTAAAGCAAAGTGCTTACATTGTAAACAATATTATGCTGCCAATACAACAAGAAATGGAACAAGTGGACTAAAACAACATTTGACTTATCGGTGTAAAGTGTATAAACCTCCGACTGTTGCACTCGGTATTCAAAAATTATTAAATATTCAAAATAACAATTTAGAGACTTGGAAATTTGAGCAAGAGGTATGTAGAAGAGCTTTAGTTGAGATGATTATTTTGGATGAACTACCTTTTAGTTTTGTTGAAAACGAAGGCTTTAAGAAGTTTATGAGTAAAGTCCAGCCTTTGTTTCATATTCCTTCTCGTAGAACCATAACAAGGGATTGTTATGAAGTTTATGGTGAATTGAGAATAAATTTGAAACAATCTTTAAGAGAAATACAACCAAGAATTTGTCTCACAACAGACACATGGACTTCAGTGCAAAGAATCAATTATATGTGTTTGACTGCTCACTTTATTGATAGGGATTGGGTGCTTCATAAAAGAATATTGAATTTTTGTCCTATAACTAGTCATAAAGGTGAGCATTTGGCTGAGTCTATTAGTAATTGTTTACTTGATTGGAAGTTGGATAACGTTTTTACTGTTACGGTTGATAATGCCTCTTCAATTGATGTGGCAGTTTTAGAGTTGTCCAAAAAATTAGATATGTGGGGAACTAATTTGATGGAAGTTAAGCATCTCCATGTGAGATGTATGGCTCACATACTTAATCTAATTGTGCAAGATGGTTTGAAAGAAATTGAACCTTCGATAAAAAAGGTGAGACAAATGGTGAAATATGTTAGATCATCTTCTTCAAGGGCAAGAAATTTCTTGAAATGTGTTGAAATGCAAAAGATAGAATGTGATAAGATGTTGTCTTTAGATGTGCCTACTAGGTGGAATTCCACCTATTTGATGTTAGACACAACAGAAAAGTTTGAGAAGGCTTTTGAGAGGTTTGATCTTTATGATGGTAATTTTAATTCTTTTCTTGCTACTGATGTTTGTGAAGATGGAACTATCGCAGGGTCAATTCAATATGAAGATTGGGCTAATGTGAGGAATGTCACAAAGTTTCTTTAATAATTTTATGAACTCACTTTGAAAGTTTCAGGTTCACGGTATGTTACTTGTAATGTTCATTTGGAAGATATATGTGAACTTGATGCTTATATGAAATTATGTATAGCAAGTGATGACCTTGATTGAGTAAAATGGCTTCGGGATGAAAGAAAAATTCAAGAAATATTGGGGGACTCCTGAAAAAATGAACAAAATGATTTTTATTGCTTCGTTTTGGATCCTCGCAATAAATTTGTCTATGTTAGTTTGTCTTGAAGAATTACTTGGGGAAGAAACGGGAAATGTAGTGAATACGAAAGTAGAGGCTTACTTGAGGGATTTGTTTGCGATATATGTAAGTAAGTATGGAAAAGGTTCCAAAAGTCAACCATCTTCATCTGACTCATCTGATTCTTCTGGTAGTGGTATTTTTCAAAATATGTCCAAAAATTCTTTGAGAACTAAGTTGCACATGAAGAAACAAAAGAATGATTCTGGAGGTTTAGGTGTTAAATCTGAGTTGGATAAATATCTTCTTGAATACCAAGAACCTGAATCTGAAGATTTTGATATTTTGAGTTGGTGGAAAGTTAATTCTCCTAGATTTCCAGTACTTTCACAGTTGGCTCGAGATGTATTGGCTATTCCTATGTAGAGTGTGGCATCAGAATGTGCATTTAGCACCGGTGGTCGAATTCTAGATCCCTTTAGAAGTTCATTGACTCCCAAATGTGTGCATTGTCTTATTTGTGTCCAAGATTGGCTTAGACAAGAAACCAAGCCTATTTGTGTTGAAGAAAGTTTGGAGTTTCTTGAGAAAATTGAACTTGGTAAGACTTTTTATTTTTTATATATTTATGGAAAAAATAAAATACTTATTGTGTTGTATCTTGTATGACATGGTTCTTTTTATTAATTATAGAGATGACAAATAATGGAAGAAAATCTTCCATTGTTGATCTATTATTGACTTGCAAGCGGTGAGTTTAATACATCATTTATTTAATCATATCATTTTTTAATCTTAAAAGTAGTATTCTAAGTTTCTAATATTTGATATTATCTTAAAAGGTTCAAGGGTCAAGACAATAAAGAAATAATTTTGTTGGCACGTGACACTTGAAAGTTGAAAGCGATCTCATGGAAGAAAGTCAAGAAACTCATTATTGTTGAAAGTAATCTCATGGAAGAAGACAAGAAGTTTAAAATACATTGTTTGTTGCTTATTATTGTTTATTATGAGTTCATGAAAGACTTTATTGTTACTTGTTAGATTGTTATTACGTTGTATTGTGAAGACATAACTACAAATCTACAATGCAACTTTGTTTTAGTGTCATTGTGAATTTCAAATTGTGTGTTTTAGTGATATTGTGAATTTAAAATTTGCGGTGTTAATGTCTAATGACATATTGAAGATTTGAATCATTGATATATTGAAATTTGGTAGTAAATTAGTAATGCACTTCTTTGATTTATTGTCTATTTTTACTTTTAGCCCATTAAGTTGAAAAATCAAACAAAAAATTGAAAAAAGTTGTAAAATTTAAAATTTTAAAAAGCCCACTAAACAGGCCCATTAAAAAACCGAAATAAAAAACCGAACCGAATTAATAAAAACCGAACCGAATTATTAAAAACCGAACCGAACCGAAATATTTTGATTCGGTATTCGGTACGCAATTTACAAAAACCGAAATACCGAATGCCCACCCCTAATGCTTGGTGATGCTAAGATATTGATGCATACATTCTTTTGTTAAAGTAAGTGTCAGGTTTAATCTCATATCTTTCAGTTCTTAGATAGAATTTTGAAAATAAAATCATCAATAATAAATATTTATTTTGTAAATGAAAGTCTATAAAAACTCACATATGTATATCAAAATAAAATGATTACAAAATCTATCAAAATATGTATTACAACATATCGAAAATCGACAAGCCAGTTTGTAAATTTTAAGAATGACGATCATTACAAGTATTAATTCATTATTTCTATCATATCGATTTACACAATGCGAATTATAATATTGGATATTAAATGATATAAAGAGTTAACTAAAAACAACAAATTTTTAAGTATTGTTTGTAAAAATAGTGATTCAATTTAGTGTGATAATAGAATAGAATGAGGAGGTAGAGATGGAAACTACAAAATTAAAGGAAGAAGATATCAAATTAATTGGAAAGAAATAATGTCACGACCCAAATCGGGGACGCGACTGGCACCCACATTTACCCTCCTATGTGAGCGAACCAACCAATTTACCCTTAACATTTTAATACAATATCAACAAAGAAATGCGGAATACTTAACTCATTAATAAAAACAAATCAAAAACTATTATTATTATCCCCAAAATCTGGAAGTCATCATCACAAGAACATCTATCTCAAATTCTAAACTAAAACTGTCTAAGAACAAAATACTAAAAGCTAGTCCATGCCAGAAGTCAAGCATCAAGACTTGAAGAAGGAGACCAGTCCAAGCTAGACGCATTAGCTCACCCTGAATTTCCGATGGAGTGAAGACGGGCTTGATCTACTGCTGAGTCGAAGTTGACGGAACGTT
>JAKWIY010000596.1:0-34386 GCA_027704805.1 Solanum corneliomulleri
TTAACTTGTTTTATTTTAAGATTCCACTTTTATATATCAAAATGTATATATTAAGGATTTTTTTTTTCATATAGTCATCTATTGAAATAACCATAAAATATATATCTCTTTTAGATATTTAACTAGTCATTATAATTACTATAATAATTTTGAACAAGCGTTTACAAAAAAATAAAAATAAAATTTGAACAAACGATTAAATGTGTTAAAGTCCCCTTTTTAAAAAAATGGGAAATTAATTTAAATATGCACCAAAAATTGAAAAATGCATATAATATATGTAAAATTTGTGTTAATATAGTGTATACCGGCTAACGACTATAAATACTTATGGCAAATGTATAATATATGTCTTTCCACGAAACATTAGTAAAATTGCTTTCTTAATGTATATATAGACTAACTAACAATTGTTAAAGCTATCAAAATAAACTTGGTCTGTTAGGTCGGTCTAACTCAATTCTTGAATTAAGTGGAGTTGATCCTAATATTTTTGGCCCATTTAGAAACGAGGTTTTTAACCCAATATCATTTTACGCACTAGCCTCGTAGGTCCAATCTGCAACCCTCGGAGGCCAGCCCGTGGGCTATAAATATTTGAAATAGTGTTTTATTTGTAAAGTTTTTATCAAAAAATATAGAAAATAAAAAAATCAAGTATTTAATTAAAGGATAAATGACAAAAGTCCCACCTTTAAGTTCTCTTATTACCATTATCCTCTATTATTTTACAAATTCTCAAAATCCCTCATTTTCATGCATCAGATCAATGTATCAGCGCATCAAATTAGTGTATCATGAATAAAATGTACATCATATTAGTGTATTATGTATAAAATGTAATGTATCTTACTTAATGATTGATGTATCTCGCGCATCAGATTATGTATCAGTGCTCATATTATTGTATCAGTTTGAAGGATTTTTGTAATTGTAAACTTATAAGGAACAAATGGTAATTTTACTTAAAAGTATGTGATTTCTGTCATTTGCCCTAAA
The DNA here is from genome assembly GCA_027704805.1 of Solanum corneliomulleri. Classification (NCBI taxonomy): domain Eukaryota; kingdom Viridiplantae; phylum Streptophyta; class Magnoliopsida; order Solanales; family Solanaceae; genus Solanum; species Solanum corneliomulleri. Next base: position 1,000 of record JAKWIY010000596.1, read on the forward strand.
TTTTAATTAAAAGGGTCAGCCCGTCCAACCCATTTAACTCTCTAGCCCGTTAGGGTAGGATTGGGTACTCAACCTATTTTAACAGCTCTAACAATTATAAATATTTTCAGCGAGTGACCAGATACATAACTATTTCCCGTATTTTGTTATGTTTTTCCATGAAACATTAGTAAAAATACTTTCTTAATATCTGTATACTGACTAACGACTATAAATATTTTCTACGAGTGATTAAATACGTAACTATTTCCCTCTTTATTTTGTTATATGTCTTTCCATGATATGTATACTGACTAACGACTATAAATATTTTCTGCGAACGACTAAATATGTAACTATTTTTTTTCTTGTATATGTCCATAAAACCTTTGTAAAAATAATTTTTAAGTTCTTGACTTTAATTTTTTGTATATACACATATAGGTGGGATGGAAGTGACTTTATGAGAAGAATTAAAAACAAGAAGGTATTATTCGTGGGAGATTCATTGAGCTTGAATCAATGGCAATCTTTGGCTTGCATGCTTCATTCTGCCTTTCCAAGTCTTAATTACTCTATCACCAGAAATGGACCACTCATGTCAACCTTTTCTATACCCGTAAGTGAATCGAGGTGAATTCAAAATTTAAATTTAATGAATTCGTATGATTTGTGAAGTGTATATTATGCATCTTCATTGTTTTTATTTTTTAAAATTTGAATTTGATGCACTTAAATCGAATATCTATTGAAAATAGGAGACAGTAATAACTGATAACGTATGTATATACTTTACCTTTCTAAATCTCATCTAGTGACATTTTACTGAATACGTTATTGTTAATATATAGTATAATTATTTCTTTAATTCATTTTTATTTGTGCAGTATTGATTTGAGATAGCTCTCAAGGTGCAATATATTGAATTTATATAGTAGACTCAATATTTTGACAAATGGTGATAGTTATTAATAAATGATAAATTAACTAGATTAAATGCCATAAATTATTACAAATTTAACCTCTAATATGGGTAATTAAATGGGTTGACACATAATAATTGGATAAATTGTGAAGATTCCTTTTTTTTTTAAAAAAAAAATAAAACAAAAAATCCCATGTTTTTGGGGGAATTGCATTTATGAGAGAAAGGGACTTGACCTTACCTCATAAAGCACAACACAAGATAAAAATTGTGAATATTAATTGGGGGAGTTGTATTAAGTTATTGAAATAGTAATTTTGTAACACTTTAGAATTTTTTATTATTTATATTATTAGGTTATCGGTTGGAAGTATAGAGAAATAAAAATTTATATTTCAATTAATCAATGTTAAATATGTACCATAAGGATCAATATCGATATTTATTTATATTTCTAGGATTGATAATATAAAATCTTAAGATATACATATAACTGATTAGGATAAAAAATACTAGATTCAACTGAACTTATCAATTAAAACTCATTTACATCCTCTTTTATGCTTAATTTCTCACATTATTTGTCTTTCAATATAATATTGTTAATGTCAAATTGATAATAATCTCTCTAATAATTGTTTTTTTTTTAAAATTATATTGTTGAATTTATGTAGTCAAAGCAAGTGAGATTGAGTTATGTGAGAAATGCATTGCTAGTGACATAGTGAAGGAGAAATCAAAAAGAGTATTAAAGTTGGACTCAGTTGCAATTTCTTCAAAGCTGTGGATGGTTATGACATTTTGATATTTGATACTTGGCATTGGTGGCTTCATACTGGAAGAAAACACCGTAAGTTTTAATTTTTATGAAAAAATATTAGAGATTTTGATGTCTAAATTGAGAACAACATATTATCGCGATAGTGTCGAGAAGGTATATAGAATGTATGCAGAGAAAATCGATGGACATGGTGGGTCTAAATATAGGGAGAAAATCGACTTTGTTTGACAATATTTTTTTAAAATTAAAACCGATGGACGTATGTCATAATTCATATCGAAATTTATATGATTGACCTCCTGAGGGTCTCTTTCAGAAACAATATATTTACCTGTACGAGGTAATGATAAACTCATCATACACTCTACCCTTTCCAGACCCTTACTTTGGTGTAGTTTCACTGTTTATGTTATAGTTGTAGACCCTAGTTTATATTCTGTACAAAATATCTACTAAATTTGACACTAATTTTACAGATGGGATTTGATTCGCGATGGGAAAATCCTACGTCGAGATATGGATCGTTTAAAAGCTTATGAAAAAGCCTTAATAACATGGGGTAAATGGATTTCCACAACATTAATTTCAAGAAAACCAAGGTCTTTTTTCAAGGCATCTCCCTGATCATAGCAAGTAAGATTTCAAATATCTCAAACTTTCGTGTCAGATCAAATAATGTCATATGAATTAACGTTTTTTTTTTTTTTTACAGTGGCACTCAATGGGGTAAAAAACCCAACCAAATGCAATGCAAAGGTGAACAAAATCCAGTAAAAAAACTAAGTTATTCAGGAGGTGAAGATGAAGCAGATATATTATTGGGGAAAATATTGAGCAAAACAAAAAAGCCAATACATATGTTGAAACTCAACAAAATGTCACAATATAGAGTTGATGGTCATCCTTCTATTTATGGTAACCCTAGATATAAAGGAATGGATTGTACACATTGGTGTTTACCTGGTGTACCTGATATTTGGAATCAACTTCTTTATGCTAATCTCATTTAAATTAACAAGAAAAAAAACAAATACATTATCATATCATCAAAACATTTGAAAGAAATGACAAAATTATATATCACAAATATTTGTTACTACTAGTCAAGTTGGGAAATATTTTATTTTATATCGTACATCGATCTGATACTACTTAAAAATTCACATTTCATAAACTCGCAAAAAAGGCATAACAACAGAACCAATCCATAACTTTCCATCTTTTTCTTCAATTTCACTTATAGACCTTAATGTCTTGCCTTCAACATCTTCTAGAACTTCCAAAACTCGCCCGTCCTCACTTAGCTTGAGGGCGGTTGGGTGTAGCTCCCCTTCATCTCCCATTTGCTGAGGGTTGTAACTAAACATTCCAAATTTCGAATCTGAGACACTGGGTACTGATCTTATTGCTTGTAACGCGACCCAAAATTCCCCTTTAGGGTTTATTCTGATGTTGTCCGGGAACCCGGGCAACTCAACAAACACATCATGTGTTCCTACTAAGGGGCCTTTAAGCCAATACCTTAAAATTCTAAAATTTGTAGTTTCAGTAACTAAAACAAACGATTTGTTTTTACTCAACGCAACGCCATTTGCAAAAGCAAGATCACCTAATAAGACTGTTACTTTTTTCGTAGATTTATCATATTTCATCAACCTACCAGTAGTATCACCACTTGAAAACGACGTTAGAAATTGCCAGCGTTGATACTTAGTGCTTGTATCCGTGAAATAAATCACATTCATCGTCAATGTCAACGTCATTTGTGAAAACAAGAGGTTTACCTTCGAATTTTTGAACTAATGGCGTTGCTAGTCCACCTTTTGGTCCAACAACTTGTAGACCTAAATACGCGTCTGCAATGTATAATTCACCTGTTTTTGTATCGAATCGTAAGCCTAATGGCCTACCACATATATGTTCCATTTTAGGAGCGAATGGTGAGGTACAATCCCTTCGATGAGAAGAAGTGACCGCGAATTCAGCCCAAAATAATCGATTATTTGACCCTAATTGCAACTTGAGAATGCGTCCATCGGCTACTCCTAGGTATGGACCTTCGCCATTTGGATCGAACGCAACACTCTCCGGTCCAATCGACCCATTAAGATGGATAATTTTCGATTTTGAGAGAACGTTTTGAGTTTTCTCAAAGGCTAAATTTACCGAAACAAGTTGTACAACGATAATCAATAATAGTATATTTGAAGCATTCATGATGGAAGAATGCTTTTTTTTCTTTAATTTTATTTTTTGTGTATGTGATGATATATGTCCAATATTTCTTCTTTTTATAGGACATATTTTTGTGTTTATAGGCTTATACGGACAGACATTTAAATTAATGGACAAAGTCCTAGACAATTTAATTACTGTTAAGATGTCCCACACGGGAATAAAATGATAATTTAGTCTCCTTAAATAGACTTTGACAAACCTTCCATCACCAGCTAGCTTTTTGGGTTGAGTTAGGTTAGATGTCATATCTTAACATGGTATCAGAGTCAGACACATTTCTATTTGTTGTTCATCAATGATGGATCTCCATTTAGAACTCTTCACGCTTCCATTGAGGTATTGGCATGCCCACACCAATAGAGAGATGAGAATTATTTGTTCTTTTAAAAAAGAGTGGTCCAATTTGACTTGACACAAAGTTCAAGAAAATAAAGAAGATTTTTTGAATGTTATAGTAATTTAATGTTATTAAACATGTCACATGGAAAAATTGAAGTAATTAAAGTGTCATCAAAGAGAAAAATGAGTTATTCTTTTTAAAACAAAATAAAAAAAATAAAATCGAATCAATCCTTTTTGAAATGGAGAAAATATTAATTGGGGTCAGAAGGCAAGTGGCCTTATATAAAATAATTTGGTCAGATCGATTGAAAATTACTTGAATGCAAAAGAATAAACAAGTAGGGTTACTTCGTTCGTAGTTAGGTATGATTACTATTATTCGTTATCTACGATTTAAAGACGAGCATTTATAGTTTTTCGGTGATATTTTTTCGAAGTTATCTACGAAACGTATATTTTATTCTCCTCACATTTTATTTGTAGAATTTTAATGAATAGATTATACCGTATATTAAATCGGATTAGTTTGACTCGATTTCATTTTTTTCTAATTCGGTTCTTTAGTATGATTATTATTATTTTTTAGTATGAGCTGATTAATGAGTTATTTTTTTATAATTCAAAAGGGCTATTTTTTAGTTTTTTATTTTCGAATAAAACTTTAAAATATGAGTTTTATGGATTCACCTGTGAGATTTCACTGAATATGTTATTGATGTTGTTATTTTTATTAATATGTACAGAATATCAAATCGAATTAGTTTGACTTGATCCATTTATATCTAATTTGATTCTTTGGTATAAGTTTGATTAATGGGTTATTTTTCTGCTCGTAAAATGAATTATTTTTAAAAATTTATAAGGGCTAATTTTTTTTTTCTGAATAAACTATAAAATACAAGTTCAATAGATTTTATTTAATTTTTTTTTTCTAATTTGATATTTCTTAAGCCCTCAAATCAACAGACTTATTCAGATTGGGCTAATTTTTTTTTTTAAATGGGCTCCAAAAATGTTAGTTCAACTCTATTAAATTACGAATTAGGTCTAGACTGACCCAACGCACCTAACCCATATTGACGACTCTAATTGACAATTTGACATTATTTATTGGTAGGCCAAAGGTAACTATTTTGAACTGTATTGTCATTATTTTATGGTAGGCCAAAGGGTAGCTATTTTGAACTGTATTGCCATAATTATTCATGGGTTATGATGATGAGAAAAAGGTTATCATGTATTTATCAATTTTGTTATTTAGAGTTAATATATATATTTTTTTATTATAAAAGTGATTTATATATCTATGTTTTTATCGTTATAAAAATGATTTATATATATTTTTATCGTTCCAAAAGTGAAAAAAATAATTATAAATTAATTGTTTTAGTTTTTCTTTTCTAAAAGAAAATCATGATTTTGATTTTTTCACACGTAATTTAATTTTTTATTATTATTTGAGTTTTCTTAAATCTTATTTTGTTTTTCTTTCCTTGTCTAGTGTAAAAATACGAGAAATAAAAAGAAAGAAATGTGAATGGAAAAATATCAAAAAGTTGAAAAAAATAATTTTTTTTTGCCTTTATTTGTAAGTTAATTTTTATATTTATAAAAAAAAATATTTGACGCATTTATAATAATTTTACAAGAAAATAAAAAAAATAAAATTTTTAATCATCAAAATAATAAATTAAAGTAATCGATGAATAAAAACAGCGAAAAGAAAAAAAATACGTGAGAAGTACCCCTACATTGATTATCTTTTTTAATTAAAGAAATTTAAAATTATTTTTTTCACTTCCTTTAGAAGGAATGAGTTGTGTGAGTCATTTGTATGGTAATATGAGTATTATATATGAATTACTTTCGTAACGAGGAAGATATCAACTCTAAATAGTAAAGTTAAGGTGTATCAAATTTTCCCCCTATAATAAGTAATAAAGGTAATAGTAAAAATATACGAAGGTTATTATTTTTGCGAGTTTTATATTTGAACTATTAGATATTGATATTTTCTAATAAACTATCATCAACTATTTAACAATACGCTAACGAAGACAATTAGTGTTGTTATAGTCAATAGCTAGCGGATCCAAGATTTTCACTATGGAGGTTCGAAAATAAAAATATAATATTTAAAATTTGAACTTGAAACCTCAAAGTAAATTGTGAAATATCTGAACCACTAAGTCAACATCTAACTTATGTTCAAGAAATTAAAGATCTATATATACATAATTACATATACATATGTAATTTTAAAAAATATCTTACATATGGTGTAACTTTTCATCGAGGGAGATCGAATGTACCTCTCATGATCCTCTAGATCCACACTTGGTTGTAGCAGTGATTATCAACAAACATCCTCTCCGTTTTAATTTGTTTATTTCTATTTTAAAAGTATTTTTTTTTTATTTAAATTTTATATGAAACAGAAAGAAATATTTTCTCCGTTTAAAAAAGAATGTCTATATTTTCTTTTTAGTTTGTTTCAAAATGAACGTCTATATATCCAACTTACAATATATACAGATTTAGTACTGGACAAGTTAGTAATTGTTGTCAGAAGGTAAGCAAGTGGTATTTAATAATTCTATCCAAAATTAAATGCACCCATATTAAAGATAAAACAAGTTAGTAAAAAGAAAAATTATTGTAATATGTTGTTACATCTAAGATCAGAGAATATAAATATAACAAATCGAATTTTATGTGATTGATTGCTTGAAAATATAGTATTTTCTAATTTTGAGACTCAATGGGCGAAAAAATATTAGATGAAATTTATGAAAGTCCTTAGTTTGAATCCTTGAATCAGGGTTTAAAGTTGAAAAACTTTGGCTTTTTGTTTGAAAGAACTAAGATTGATTTAGTTTTTCGATTTTAGGGGTGAATGTAAAGGTCTAGCCGTCTAGGTTTTACTAAATTTTCCTTAATTTCATTGAGAATAGGTTAAAACGATATAGAAGGGTGTATTTAGTAAAAAAAAATATCTTGTGCATTCTTTAGTTATGTGTATTTTCTTGAGTTTAGTATGCGAATAAAAAATATTTTTTTTCAAAAAATATTTTGATTTGTATATATCTAAAACAAAACTATAAAGATGGAGTCGAGATGGGTGGTCGGGGATGGGGTATGGTGTGGTGGGGGGCAGGTACTGAGGGTGGGGTCGATGGTTGTGAGGGTCGATACGAGACAACGCGACTTTATTTTCACTACTCGCATCTTCGAGCTAATTTTTCTTTTAAAAAAAAATATATTTTTCTAAATTTTTAACCAATAAACACGAAAAACATTTTTCACACCAAAACACACCCTAAACGTAAAATAATAAATGAAAACCTGAGTTAATACACTATTATGTTTAATCACCATTTGTCAAAATTTAACGAGCACAAAACACAAGTATTTTAATTTTAAGGGTTTTAATATTAAAAATGGTATAATTACATTCCCAAAAATATTTCCAAAAATCTTAATATGATGCATAGATATTCAAAAGAATATTTCTCTCTCTATCGAATTCATACAATAAATATTTTACATATCTTTTCAAAGCTCCATCAATAACAAGTCAAATTCATATTATTAAATATTCGAAATACTATATGTTATGTCAAAGCCCAACATAAAACTACTTCACATTATTATATTTAAATGTACGTACAAACATTTAAATGTGAATCTCAAATCATACAGAAAGTAGATACTAGACAAGTTATTAGTTGTCTTCATAAGCCAACTACCAATTCTGCTATAATTTACTTTTCTGATTGATATACATAACAACAAGCAAGTGGTATATTTAATAATGATACAGTCCGTTAGTAATATTATTCGCTCTTTTTGTCTAGGTTCGCAAAAATTTTGAAACGTATCACTAGTTGGTAAGGTATGCTTATTTTTATATTCACATCTCTCCTGTGTTTTGTCTATGTGAGACTTCTTATCTTAAGATGGAGTTTCACGTACAATACCCTCTCTTTGGATTGGACTAAACGCCTTAAACTCAGTTTGAACTCAGGCCTACATCGACAAGACTCGTGAGTGACTCTGATTTCATTTCTAATGGTCTAACCCGCTAGTGATATTGTCAGCTATGGGCCTAGGTCCACATGACTTTAAACGCATCACTTGTTGATAAAACTTACTTACTTATAGACCTAACATATATATCTCTTGTGTTATGAGTCTCTTAATCTTATGATGACGTCACAATAGGTTCGCCCCAATCATCTAGACACTTCAATTTAGTGCAAGTATATTTTTATCAATAACTTCGAAAATTTGCATCTACATATATACTTATTTAAAAGTGTGTATTGAAGTGTTTACGAGGTTAATTAACTTAAACTAAGTCAATTAAGATGTTTGAACGTACATTTTTGAAGTTAGAATGTTTAATTATTAATTAAGATCAATTGACTTTTTTTTGGTATACAAAGTACTGTGAAGAAGCTAGCATTTGTAAGAAACTATCAAAACTATATTTTCCTAATGAAAATAATTCATTTACTTATATTGTTGAAACGGATCGAGCAATCACAGTTACAGAGGAGTCCTAAAATATAAATATGACAAAGAAAAAATAGAACACCATTGCAGATACCACTCAGGATCCTATGCAGAAGCACAAATAAAATGGAAAATAAATAGAAAAGAATTGTTTGCACTGTGTAAATGTTTATTAGCATTTGAACCATCTATTGTTTACAATAAATTTATTGTGAGAATAGATAATAATACACAGGTATAGTTATAATTTATTGAATTTGTATTAACTTTTAATTAGTGGAGTATCATATCTATGATATGTCGAATTAAAATAATTTAATAACTTTTTGTAACATTAATAAATGAAAAAAAGATTTTTGAATAGTTTTTGCCATAAAAGTCAAATCATATTTAAATGTTAAATATTGTTATAGGTATTAAAAAAAATCATCTTACAAATTCAAAAAAGTGTCAAAACAAACAAGATTGTTATAAAGAGGTGTGATTATAGTTTAGTTATTTAGGTATATTTTATTTTGTGATGGCTAGTTTTCTTTTAGGGGATTCAAGATAAGATTTTCATTGATATTGCATTCACATCGTAGTAAGTGTTGTTTTGTTTATATTAAAGAATTCATTTATAAGAGTAGCGTGATTGAATATTAAAAAAAACGAGTAGAGGCAAAACTAGTGAAGAAAAAAAATGCATTTCCATTTTATTCTCACTAATAATTTTTGAAGAGTACAACTATCTCAATTGTTATCAAAGCAAAGCATGTACACTTAAATATTAAATAGTTGTGGAACATGATATAGAGAGGACAAATTTTTATATGTGTAAATTACGTTTAAAAAATAAAGTTATCAATACTGTTATTGAGGCATAATAAAATTTAGTGAATTTATCGAAATGTACACAAGCTACATCAGAGATTTGCAATCATAAAAAACAGAATTCTTTAGTAGGAAGAATTTGTAAAAAACATTTTTCTCTCCCATTAAAAACTTTTCGATCTAATATGAGAAAATTTACTTGACTTAAATTTTAAAAAATAAATATGAAAAGGAGAAAATATTGGTAATATATACATATTGAGTATGAAAACTAAAGATATCACAAGTATTTTTCCCTTCCTCTAAAATGTACTTGTTTCATAATGTTTAGTTTACGATTTAAAATTTGAATAAGTAAGAAAAAAATAAAATGAAACAAATGAAAGGTCAAATAAATGTATACACATTAATGAGATCAACTTTCTTAGTATCTTTTTTGTATTTTGGCACTTACCTTTACCTTTTCTTTTATTTTATTTAGTATATAATTATTCAATTTTTTATTTAACTTCAATATTTCAATATTTAAGAAATTATTTGAAGAAAAAGCAAGAGAGAAAATATAAAACTTGCAATAGTATTTTGAACACCATTAAAATTGATAAAAATCCGTAACGCAACGACAAGCTAAAGGTATGCACGAATTTAAATGGTGCCTGAGTTTAATTCCATATAATAAGATATTAAAAAATACAAATATAAAGGTTGAAGCTAAAAGAATATCTAAATGCATATTATATCTAATAAATAAAATATATTATTATAGTGGGAGGTGAGAAGTTGATCAACGGTTGAATATAAGATTTGTAAGAAATTTAAATTAAAATTAAATTAAATGAATGAAAAATGGTCAAAGAAGAAAAGTAAATACTAATGAAAGTCATAAAGAGGTTTCACATATCACCTTATTTATGTTTCTCATTTATTATATATATAGATTTATATTATAATATTTAGTCTTTATTGTAATTGTTTTATTTTCATTTATTGACATTAAGAAATGATCTGTACATTGGAGTGTAGTGTTCTTGTTTATTTAATTTAAATTAATAATAATAGTCAAAATCACATTTGAAATGTCATGTTTTTAGAGTTCTTTTTTTTATCATTTACTTTTCTTACTAGAACAATCACCAATTATTTATCAAACACTTTTAAATTATCAGTTATTTTTTGTTCCTACCTGAATTATCACTAGATTAGACCTAAATGAAAAGAGGGATTATCTTTTTAGTTGAGTGGCATTACAAAATGGGTGAGACAATCTTTTTAAGTTGTGTGGTACTTTTGGAATTCTTAAAAAGAAAATTTAGTTTTTTCTAATTCATTAAATATCCATTTGTTATCAAAAAGAGTATAATATGTGAACCTTTAGATGTGAATAGTATACACATATATTCATAACTTGTCATAACTAGTAATTAAATTTAAAAATTGAGGAAGTTTCTCAGTCCCTCTAAATTGAAGAAAACACTTCAATAACTCATTCATTAATAGATTATAAATGTAGAAATGCTTAAAACATGTAATGACAACAACTAATAAACACATCCATTCCAATAATATTCATTTTCTGAAATACACGTTACATCAAGGCAGAACAAAGAGTTACAATAATACATTTCTCGCTATTAAATAGCAAAACATCGAGATATGCTCAAATTTATCTAGATAATTTTTGTTTTAGGTTAGCGCATGAAATCGTGCATAGATATTAATTGGAGATTGTTGATGATTTCAATTGTAAAGCATATTTATTTATATTCAGATAGTCTGGGATTTCATTTCTCTTTTTCTTCTATTATTTGACAATATGAATAGTAATTTCATCTTAGATAGCTTGTAGATTTCTTACATCGTATTATATCTTATTTTCTACAAGTGTTGAATGGTTTATGATGTCTTCTAAGAGAAGAAATCATTGTTATTGTTTAATACTTGGAATCCTTAGTTATCTTCCTCATAATGTAATCGATGTCCTTTAGATTCATTTGCCTTATAGATTAGGGAGTGTCTTACTAAAGAAATGAAGGTATCACTAATTTAGTCTTAAAAGTTGATGCTTTATGAATCAATTTGAAAAACAAGAAAGAATTTACTAAACCCTACACTCAAATTTATGTAGATCATCTACCAGCTTTTGATCCTTTAAGATCGACCCATTACTAAGTTTACCCTCAATATTGTTCATCTATAAAGTTTTCTTGAGATTGAAAACTTCATATGTTTCTTCTCAATAAATGATATTCAACATTTTTTTCTTCACCTTCCATATAGAAAGAAAGACAAATTGTGCATCAATGTCATTCATCGAGAGGAAACATATTATCAATCTTAGGACCAACTATCTAGACGAATAACATCGAGGATAAACTTAGTAATGTGACCTTTATATATGAAGGTCAAAAGTTTGATCGATGATCAACCTAAATTCGACTATAGGGATTGGTAAGTTTTTTCTTGTTTTCTAAAGAGTTTCATAAAGCACTCACTCTATAAATACATTAGTAATACCTCAATTCTTTGATAAGACGATTTTTATCACAACTTCTTTAAAAGGCAAACACATCATAAAATAAGAAATAATATAAGGTAAGGAATCTAAAAACTATATGGAGAAATATTATGTAAACTATTTTTATGAAACTACTATTAACATTGTCAAATCAATTAAAGAACAAAAAAAATAATTATTAAACTATTTGGAAAAGAAATAAGGTTCATTATAACTGGAATCATTAATATGCTTCTATTAATATTTGTAATTGTTATACAAATACTTATATTAACTTAACATACTAAGTGGTACACAAAAGATTTGATAAGTGACATAAATCATGTTAACACATCATAGAAGAAAACAAATCAATTTTTTCTTTTAATATTGTCAACTCATAAAATCTCCTCATTTTCTAGATTTTGAGCATAAAATCAATAGTTTTACTAGTATTAAAATTTGAGAATTCTAACGAATCTATGTGACTATAGCCCTACATTGATCGAAAAGAAAAAGTAATAATTTTAATAGAAAAAATGATAAATATCTTTTATGAGTGTTTTAATTACACGACACTAATTTAACTTTTTAAATCTTCATCCATAATTAGGATAAGTAATTCACTTTCAACTCTATATAGGATATGGGAAAATGATTCTATACTTTTACGAAAAGCAAACATGTTCTATATAGGTGTAATATCAAGAATTTACAAAACATTTGTCTAGGATTACAAACCACTCAAGTCTCTTAGGGTTTAAAAGAGAAACTTAAAATTGATGTTAGGATTCACCAGAACAATTTACAACACTATGAACTTGATACTCAGAATTAAAAATAAATAAAGCTGGATTAATTCACAAAAATATAGGATTTTGGAATTGGGTTTAAATATTAATGTGAACAATTTCTCTTTACACATCAAAACCTAGAACAATATTACATAGAAACAATAACATACAAATTAGATTGAAAGAAACAGAAGGAAAAAACTTTCAGACAAAATTGAACAAAGCTATATATACACACACATACCCTCGTACCTTAAAATAATAAAAAATATCAATAGATTAGTTAAAAATTTACCTAAAATTGGAAGGAGAGTCGAGTGGAGTCCAATGGTGAATTACATTGTTTGCTAGGGCTTTTTCTTATACAAACAATGAAGCCCGGAGAATGGATTTTGAGGAAGAAGAAGAAAGTTTTTGCTCTTTTTTTTCGAAGGCTATTATGTGTGAGTCTCTAACTTCACGTATAATAATTTTTCTACACTCTATCTTTGACAGGATATATATAGTCTAACCTTGCGTACATTTTACGCTTCTATCTTTGACTATATATAATATATATATATATATATATATATATATATTTAATCCTTCTTTGACTAGATATATTAGTGTATGATTAATAGTCTGCGTATATTCTACGCTCCTTTTTTGACTGAATACATATATGTTTAAAACTTAAGTACATTCTTTTCTCCTATCTTTGACTGAATATTTATATATTTTTACCTTTCTTTGACCTCTGACCGTTGACTAGATATTTTATTGTTATAATATGAGTAATGATCATTTTCCATTCAATATATGTAAATAATAATTTGTTTTTACCTCTTTTGTGTTTTCATTCAATATTCCTATATAGATAAATCCTATTTTAAAATGGTTAAAATAATAATATAATAATTTGTATTGAATTCATGAAATATAACAAATAGTTTTGTAATGTTATTTTTATGATTTTATTGTATGTCATCAATACTATTGCAAGTGTTATTTAGTGATGTAAGGTTTTTTTTGTATATAATTTTATTTTCATTAGTAGAAAAAGAAATGAAATAAAACAAAAAAAAAAAGATCAAATATATGTAAAATCATTGATGAGATCAATTTTCTAGTATCTTTTTTATTTTTTGGCATCTGTGCTTTTCTTTTCGTATACTTTCTTTAGTATATAATTTATTTAATTTTCTATTTAACTTCAAAATTTTAATAATTAAGTTATTATTTGAAGAAAAAAGATGAGAGAAGATATAACACTTGCAATAACAATAACATTGATGCCACACAATAACATCATAAAAGTTAATGTTTGAAATTATTTTGTTATATTTCGTAAATTCAATACTAATTATTATTTTGACCATCCTAAAATAAGTGTTATCTGTATAGGAATACTGAATGAAAAATACATAAATATTAAATCATTAGATATAAAAATAAAATAAATAAAAATAACTTTTTGATATTGAATGAGGAAAGACCATTAACCATAATATAACAATCACATATCTAGTCAAAGGTCAAACAAGGATTAAATGTATATATATTTAGTCAAAAATAGTAGTGTAAAACTTACACAACTATCAACCATATTACAACATTAATATATATGTTATTTAGTCAAGAAGGATTAAATATACATATATCTGCTCAAAGATAAGAGCGTAAAATATACGCAGATTTGCCTATATATATTCCACCAAAGACGGAAGTATAGAATATACACAAACATAGTACTATGTGTGAAGCTAAAGACTCACACATAGTAGTCTTACAAAAAAAATAGCAAAATTTCCCCCTTCTTTCTCAAAATTTATTTTCTAGGCTTTATTATTGGTGCAAGAAAAAAACCCTAATAGTGCCAATTCACTCTTCCTGGACTCTATTACTTTTTCCCTTGATTATAGGTAAATTTTTATTTAATCTATTGATATTGTTTATTATTTTGAGGTAATATATATTAAGACATTGAATGTTTGCTTGTATGCATATAACATTTGCTTAATTTTATTTGAAAGTTTACCCCTTTTGTTCTTCTCGATCCGATTTGCATGCTATCCTTTTTTATATATATATAAATTGTTTTAGTGAATCGTACCATCAACTTTAACTTCCTCTTGTAGTCCATTCAGGAATACCCTAAATGATTTGGCTAATTTGTCATAGTTACAAATTCTTAATGATACACCTATATAGAATACATTTTCTCAATTCCTCTAAAGAGATAAAATCGAAATTGCTTATTCTAAATTAAGATTGAAGACTTGAAGAGTCCAAAATTGTCCTATAACTAAATCACTCATAAAAGGTATTTAAATTTTATTTACTATTGTTTTAAAAAAAATAATTACTTTTCTTATTGGTCATTGTTATGCTATAGTTACAAAGGTTCTTAAAGGTTTTCAAATTTTAATGCTAGTAAAGCTATGATTTGATGTTCTAAATCTTGCAAATGCAACAACTTCTATGTAATTATGTTTATTTATTTTATTACTTAAAATGAACAGATTTTAGTAGAAGCAAATTAAAACTACTTGAAAATATTCATTTTTTTTGGGTTGAGCTCTATGAAACAAAGGGATAAAAACGTAGGGTACGAAAAAGGACTAGACTTTAAGAGATGGGATATAGACAACCTATTTTATGGAAGAATTTTAGATTTGTCAATTTTTTGTGGTCAATTACTTTATTTTGATCCTCGATAATTCTTGCGTATGATTTGACTTGTATTTATGTATCAAAATGATTTGTTTATTTAAATATTGACACAATTTACTAAATCTTTTGTGTAGTACTTAGTATATCAAGTAAAATTAACTATTCATATAACATACATATTAATATGAAATGGTTGATGATATCATGCAATGAACCATTATTTCATATTCATATAGTTTAGGGGTTTCATTTCTTTTATTCTTTATCGATTTGACAATGTGAATAACAGTTCAATCTCAATAATTTGGAGATTATCTTAGTGTTGATCTCCATATAGTTTGGAGCTTCATTTTCTTATATTGTTTCTTATTTTCTACATGTGCTTAATGACTTATAATGTCTTTTACGGGAAGAAACTATTGTCAAAGTTTATCTTTTAGCTTCATTAGCAACCTTCCTCATGATATAATTGATGTTATTTTGATGCCTCTGCCTTCTAAAGATGTTGTGAGGACAAACATTTCAAAAATATGAACTTATCACTTTAGTATACTTATAGAGTTGTCACTTGATAGATCTCAGTAGGTAAAAAAAATTATGTGGAGTAAAATCCTTTTTGTTTTGCAAAGAGATCTTCAAACGTCAACTCTGTAAGTCTACACCAGTGATATCTCCATTACTTTGACAATGCACTTTCCTCACAACATCTTTGCAAGGTAAAAGCATCAGAATGATATCAATTACATTTTGAGAAAGATTGCTAAATAAAAGATGTCTGATCCATTAAACTTCGAGAATGTGTTCTTCCCTTATGATACATCATAAATCATCCAAGACTTGTAGAAAATAAGAGATAGTATGGGGTAAGAAATCACCAAACTAGATGGAGAATACTGAAATGATCTTCAAACCATCTAAATGAAATTATTATTCATATAAAGCAAAACTTGTCTACATGGATATAAGTAGATCTCGATCTTTTGATTAGAAATTTAAATTGAAAAGCGAGAAAGAAACGTTGATGTACGTAGTGTCATAACTCTTTGTTGTGCCTGGTCTTAATGGCTATTTTAGAACATGACCATTTGTAACGACCTGTTTAGTCGTTTTGAGCAGCATATTTTATTTCTGGAAAAACTGGCTGAGACGACGGAACCCACGACGGACCGTCATGGGCACGACGGACCGTCGAGGGTGTCTCGTTCCAGAACACTTAGACTTCTGAAATTTGGGTACTGAAATCGAATCTCTAAACTTCGTGACGGACCTGCAGGACGGACCTTCGTGGGCACGACAGACCGTCACAGATTCTTTAGTGGAAATTGAGTCTCTGAACTTTGCGACGACCTGCAGGACGGACCGTCGCAGGCACGACGGGCCGTCACAGGTTGCGTAATCCCAGTCTGGGTCGGATTTCTTTAAATGTTTAAAGGGACGTTTTTGACTATTCCTGCTTTAATCATAAAGTTAGTGGGTTAATGTTAATAAGTCTAATTACTTGGGGGTTACAAGAGGTAACCTTGAGTTAATTAGTGGGTTATTATTGCCATCTTTTATACTTAATTATATGCTAATTAGGGTAAAAGAAAGAGGGTTTGAATAAGAAAAATAGAAAGAACAAAGAGAGGGAAAGAGAAACGAATCGAGAGAGGAGAAACGAGAAGAAGAACAAAGCTTTGGGAAATTGCTTGCTTGATCAAAATTCTTCGGTGGAGGTAGGTTATGGTTTATGCTATTCGTAGTAAACTCTTAATAGCGAATGAAATGTATTGGTGGTATTGTAAACCCTTCTATGTGCTTAATTGTATGCTTGCACGAATGTGATTTTATGATTTTGATAAAATAAGCATGATGAAGCTATTGAATCCTAAATCTTGAAGAAACCCTAATTCACTTTGTTATGATGATGCCTTGGTATAAAAGAAGGCTTGATGAACTAAAGTAATGAGATTGATGATGCCTTGGTATAAGAGAAGGCTTGATGAATTGATAGAATGAGATTAGTGGATCGGAGTGTCACGTTCCGACACATAGTATTAAGGGATCGGAGTGTCACGTTTCGACACATAGTATTTGGGGATCGGGTGTCACGAACCAACACGTAGAATTAGAGGATCGGAGTGTCACTTTCCGACACATAGTATTAAGGGATCGGGTGTCACGAACCGACACGTAGAAGTAGGGGATCGGAGTGTCACGTACCGACACATAGTAGTAGGGGATCGGAGTGTCACGTACCGACACAAGAGGAAGAAAGATAATGAATCTTGAAAGATGATAAATATACTCAATCTAATGAACCTAATTCCCAAATGAGTATGGTATTGAGGCTTGAGTCCTCATGGATGAACTTGGTAGTACTTATTGATGATTATAGTACTTGTTGTTGCTACATGTTGAGTATTATAGTTGATTTATGATATTAACTGATATATACTATTTTCTATTTTGAGTTGGCCGATGATACCTACTCAGTACTTGTGTTTGTACTGACCCCAACTTGTATGTTTCTTTCTTTGTTATTTGTGGAGTGCAGCAAACGTGCCGTCGTCTTCAAATCAACCGCAACTCTAGCCAGTCTTCATTACACCGGCATTCAGGGTGAGCTAATGCTTCTAGCTTGGACTGGATCTTCTTCTTCATGTCTTGATGCCTTGAAGTTCCGGCATGGACTAGCTTTTATTTATTTTAGCTTCTTAGAATACTCTTAGTTTAGTAATTTGATCATTAGATGTTCTTGTGATGATGACTTCCAGATTTTGGGGAATAATAGATGTTGAGTTTAGAAGTTATTTAATCAATGTTCATTAATGAGATTTAAGTCTTCCGCATTACTTTCTGTTGATATTATATTGAAATGTTGGGGTTTGTATTGGTTGGTTCGCTCACATATGAGGGTAAGTGTGGGTGCCAGTCGCGGCTCGGTTTTGGGTCGTGACACCATTGCTTGAATGAATGTTTTGATTAGTTTTATTTCATTACATGTTTAAAGATTTCTACATTTATTGTTTGCTCATAAATAAGTTATTGGAGAATTTTTGGATGGTTATGGATAAGTTGCACATATATATAACCTCAATCACATCTATTAAATGTTGCATATATACCTTCATTGTCTAACAAAACTTGCATAGTTACCCTTTTCATTAACAAATATATATTTATTGAGTTCAATTTTTTTTTATCTTAAACTTTTTTTTTTAATTTCCGAAAATATCACACGACTTTAAAACAATCATTTCACCCCTTTTAAACCCTTTTCGATTTCAGTCAAATTAAAGATCTTTTGTTTTGAGTCAGTTTTAGGCCAGTTCAGATGATAATTCAGGTAAAAACAAGAACAACTGATAATTAAGAAGTATTTTGATAATTTGCGAGTGAGTAAGAAAAGTAAAAACATAATAGTTTTGTAAGATAACTTTAAAAAACATGACATCGCAAATTTGTTTTTTATTATTATTAATTTAAATAAGCAGAATGCTCCAATGTACAAATCATTTCTTAATGCCAATAAATGAAAAGAACAATCTATATATATCTAATATAAAGGTGAAACATAGATAAGGTGATGTGACACCACTCTATGACCTCTATTCATTTTTTTTTTCTGTTTTTGAGATTTTTTTCATTAAATATTTTATTTATTAGATAAAATATTCAATCATATATATTTACAATTCTAATTATATCTAATGAGTTACAAAAAAAAACCTCCATCCATTCATATTTCCTACTTAATAATATGTCTCTTCAACTCATTTTCTAACTGCTCTTATCGATTATCAGATCTATAAATAACAATCATCCATGGATATGTTGAATATTCATTTATTTCATTTTTCTTTCTATTAATTTAGTGTATTTTTTTTAGTTCTTCATTTTTTTCGTAAGAGATTATAGAAAAGATAAGGACATGATATGTTCTGTACTTTGATGAATATAGAAGATACATTCTTTAACAGATTCATTACAAAGAAATGGTCACATTAGTTTAATTCAAGTTCATCTGTTTACATCCCTAATCTTTCGGAATAGGTCGAAACGTCACGACAACTCAGAAAATAATTAATTGTTCAATTTCAACAAAGTTTTAAAAATGAACGAGTTTTAAAAGAGTCGCCACCTAATTTTAGGAAAAAACTAGGAAACCATTTATGATCTACGAAACCAATTCGATTCTAGGTAAGGGGTTTAAGTTATTCCGAAGGGAAGGGGTTAGGCATCCTTCGGAATCCACAATTGTGGTTCCCGACTGAATTCATTTTTTTTTTTTCAAATTGAGGATGAATATAAAATAGACACATATAATAAACAAACAATATACATAATAAAACAATAATTATCGGCCTAAAGTTTGCCTAACGTCAATATTCACAAAATAACGAATGAAATACAATTCGAACTTTTCGAATAATTTTAAGGAGGAGCACCTCCGGGTACCTGTAAAGACACTTAGTAAAAGAGTTAGTACCAAATGAATAAAGATGAATAATTCAAATAATAAGTAAAAATAAAAATCCGCCTTATTAACATGGGAGGCCTTGGAAATCGACGGTAATTTCTTCATCGGCCAAAATTCAACAATAAAAATATTAACTTTAATTAAATTTCCGTCTATGAAAATGGAAAAGCCTCCAAAACCGACGGAGAGTTTTCTCATTGGCCACATTTAACAAATTTAGAATATATAAACTTGAATTAAAATTCCGTCTTTTAAAATGGGGAGGCCTCTAAACCCGACGGATAGATTTTTCATCGGCCCTTTTTAACTTGTCTTCCAATATCCAAGGAACCAATAATATATAAAACGATAGCAGCCCAACGATCCTATAAAGCTAACAAGAACATAATATGCAATATTTAAATAATACCAATTAACATAACAACATGAATAATGAACTAAAATAAAATAACCAATCGCAACATAACTGATAGCAATGAAAACAATATACAGAAATAAATAAAATTTAGCACTACCTAACTTTATAGTCAAAATATTGGTAACATAAAACTAATTAATTTTAGCACTACCTAACTTTTTAGTCAAAATATTGGTAACATAAAACTAATTAATTTTAGCACTACCTAACTTTATAGTCAAAATATTGGCAACAGTGACAATAAAATTTAAGTAAAGACAACAAAATCAAAACTACAATGATAACATATCTAAGCCATAATGAACTTTATCTATTAAAATTTAAGTAACGACAACAAAATCAAAACTACAATGATAACATATCTAAGCCATAATGAACTTTATATATTAACCCACAACAAATAATTAAAACTAATTAGATAACAAGAAAATAACAATAACTGCATCAAGGTTTAGGTAACTAAATCAATATATGAACAGAAAGAAATAAAACAATAGAAATAGAGCTAAATAAATCAAAGATACCAAGGTTAACAAAAAAAAAATCACTTAACACGATGAAGAAAAACTAAACCAACTTAACAAAACATAAACAACAAACAAGGACAGTAATTATTAATAAAGAGCAAAACAATCAAGTATCAAGCAATATTTTAGAACAAAAATAAGACTAAGAGTAACCTGACTAGCAGAGCTCAGTGTTGACTTCATTGTTGCTTGTCTGCTCCCGAGACAGTCATTTGAACTGTTCGAGTTTGGAAGACCAAAACCTGTAAAAAAAAACATGAGCGGCCGGCTTGAGAAGTTAGATATTGTTGGTCGAGGCTGCTGCCTCGCTGGACACCGTCCAGCTCTCGCTGACGGTTGTTGGTTGCCTGAAACTCACCGGTAAAAAGGAGAGGACGAGCGGACTGTCGGCTGGCGTGCTCCTCACCGGCACTGCTGTTTGCTGCAAAAAAAAACGAGAAAGGAATAAAAGAGTTTGGGGAGTGGTGTGGTCGGAGAAGGGGCGAGAGAGGAAGGAGGAACGGAAAGAGGGGGGAGAGAGGAGGAGAGGGGGCGGCTGGAGATGGGGTTTATGGGGTCTAACTTGGTAGTTTTCTGGTGGTGTTTGGCTTATGTGGATCTGGTTTAGAGAAAATGGAAATGGAGGAAAAGAGGAGGGGCAGTGGGTGGCGGCTGGAGATGGAGAGGGAGAGGGAAGGTGGGCGACAGAAAGAGGGAGAAGGGGAGGGGTAGGGACTGGCAGGGGGGCGGACAGCGAAGAGGAGGTGCTGATTGCCTCCTCTGGTTTCGCCGGAGGAGAAGAGAGACGAGAGGATGAGGGTAGAAGAGGGAGGCGGATGGAGAGAGGGGGGAAGGGTTTCTCCCTTCTTCTCTCTCTTTTGTAAAATCCCCCCCTCTCTCCTTTTGACCTAGTTACCCACTTAAATAAAGACTCAAAATGGGACAAAATGACGGGCTTAGCGTTATGGCCCAAAATTACGAAATTTTTAAAAATGTTGGGCCAAAATTGGGTGTCAACAGCTGTCCCTTTCGTTGTGTATGATTGATGAAAGAAATCGTGGACAACGAAATTTGACAAACCCAATTTTGACTGAACACATAACCTTTGTAGAGAAGTGCGGTTGCCTGTGGTGGAAGTCAATTCCAGACCTGTTTCCCAAAAGATCTATGATGCGTTTGCGTCCTTGTTGAAGTAGTTCGCACTTGTTTTTCTTTTTGTTTTTTTTTAATTATTATTTTTGATTTTTTTTTTTAAAGAAATTCATCCTTTCAAACACTCTTGACAAAGACCGAGATAAAACTTGTCATCTTAAAATGCAATTTAAATGGGTGACAGTGTCTTTTACCATGTCGACACTTCATTGTTCTCCTCATTATTCGACGTCGACTCGATCGGTCTGACGTCCAGCAAATAAAGCTTATGCCTTGTGTTTTGCAAATAAAATCTTCAATATACTCCTCATTTAAATATGAATGGCCCTCTTGACATTATGAATATGAATGGCCCTCTTGGCAGTATGAATATGAATGGCCTTCTCGGCAATATGAATATGAACGGCCCTCTTGGCAGTATGAATATGAATGGCCTTCTCGGCAATATGAATATGAATGGCCCTCTTGGCATTATGAATATGAATGGCCCTCTTGGCATTATGAATATGAATGGCCCTCTTGATAGTATGAATATGAATGGCCCTCTTGGCATTATGAATATGAATGGCCTTCTCGGCAATATGAATATGAATGACCCTCTTGGCAGTATGAATATGAATGACCTTCTCGGCAATATGAATATGAATGGCCCTCTTGGCATTATGAATATGAATGGCCCTCTTGGCATTATGAATATGAATGACTCTCTTGGCATTATGAATATGAATGGCCCTCTTGGCATTATGAATAAGAATGGCCCTCTTGGCAGTATGAATATGAATGGCCTTCTCGGCAATATGAATATGAATGGCCCTCTTGGCAGTATGAATATGAATGGCCTTCTCGGCAATACGAATATGAATGGCCCTCTTGCCATTATGAATATGAATGGCCCTCTTGGCATTATGAATATGAATGGCCCTCTTGGCAGTATGAATATGAATGGCCCTCTTGGCATTATGAATATGAATGGCCTTCTCGGCAATATGAATATGAATGGCCCTCTTGGCAGTATGAATATGAATGACCTTCTCGGCAATATGAATATGAATGGCCCTCTTGGCATTATGAATATGAATGGCCCTCTTGGCATTATGAATATGAATGGCCCTCTTGGCAGTATGAATATGAATGGCCCTCTTGGCATTATGAATATGAATGACCCTCTTGGCATTATGAATATGAATGGCCCTCTTGGCAGTATGAATATGAATGGCCTTCTCGGCAATATGAATATGAATGGACCTCTTGGCATTATGAATATGAATGGCCTTCTCGGCAATATGAATATGAATGGCCTTCTCGGCAATATGAATATGAATGGCCCTCTTGGCAATATGAATATGAATGGCCCTCTTGGCATTATGAATATGAATGGCCCTCTTGGCAGTATGAATATGAATGGCCCTCTTGGCATTATGAATATTGACTCGCAATGCATGAATTAACTAGTGATGCATGAATTTCGCAAGGTATGAAATCTTCTTGTGATGCATACATTTCTGCGAGGTATGAAACCTTCTCGCGATGCATGAATTTTCTGCGAGGTATGAAATCTTCTCGCGATGCATGAATATTCACTCGCAATGCATGAATATTAACTCGCAATGCATGAATTAACTCTCGATGCATGATTTTTCGATGCATGATTTTCAACGAGGCCTGGATGGCTCGATAATGTTCCAACTGTAACGAGGTGGATGGCTCGATAATGTTCCAACTGTAACGAGGTGGATGTCTCGATAATGTTCCTGTTTTGACTTGTTAAAGAAGTCTAACTGCAAATGAATTTTTGAGACCCTCTTAAAAATTCTGTCCCAGTTTCCAGTATGAAGAGAAATGGAAATCTTACTGGGAATATGACCGAGCCGTTGTGGCGCCTACGTATCCCGTTGGAGCAGGAATCAGGTCAAACGTAGTTCCCCTCTTATGGATGATGAGTGCTGCAACGAATCTGAAAGATTATCAGTAGAAAATGCACAATATGAACATGATGGAGTATGCAAATGGTATTCTTTGCTATATTCAAAACCTAAAACAAGACATATCACATTTTGGGGATGGACAATCCAATGAAGTAAAATAGGCGTCTCACATATATAAGATTAACTTAACAACACCTTTTGTAATGAACAACCCAAAAGACAAAATTTTTTTAATTTTTTTTTTCAAAATAAAAATGCAATGAGATAGTCAAATCTTCACCACGATTGGTACCAACAGTTAAGATTGCAGGTAAATTTTTTTTTTTTTTTTTAAGATTGAATTAAGGTAATCCCTACAGCTTCAAGTGGTACCTCAAATATACTTAAGGATTAACAAGATCCGTTCATCTTGTTTCAAACAAAGATTTTGATTGTATCAATCCTCATGTTTCAAGTGCCCTCACGAAAAGACTAGTCCTATTTCACACATATTTGAAACCTTTGATTATAGGACATTTTTCAAAGTGAACTCACACTCACAAGAATGTTCAATGTACACAACTGTGATACCATATGCTTGACCCTTATGTAAATCTCCACTAATGTGAGAACATTTGGAATGAGATCATGTAGGGCTTGTAATTGGCTTGTAACGTAGGCTTAGGGATGGGTAGGATATTTATTTGAGATAAAAGTGACTGAATTCCGCCTTGAGCGTCACAAAGAATTTGTGCTCTTAATGATTGGTACGCCTTTGGCGTCAGATCCTCTTCATTGTTCTCCCACCTTTCATCTTCTTTTGAATTCTCCTTTTTAACGTTTTTTTTTTTCATTTCTCATTTTTTGAGCTTTTTTCTTCTTTTTTCTCTCTTTTGAGTCGTTATTCGTTGAAGCTTTTCTTTATCTACTTCTTTATTATAATAATTTTTCCCTTTTTTTTTGTTGGAATATTTTCCTTCCCTCCTTTCAATGACCCTGTAAGGGTATTCTTTAACTTTCTTTATTTCTTCCCCTTTTTTTTTCTTCCTTTCTCTCTTTTCTCTAGAAGTCTTTGCTTCCTTTATTTTGGGAGACTCAATATCTTTGCTTTTGAAAATTTCAAACATGAATATCCTCTTATA
The DNA here is from genome assembly GCA_027704805.1 of Solanum corneliomulleri. Taxonomy (NCBI): domain Eukaryota; kingdom Viridiplantae; phylum Streptophyta; class Magnoliopsida; order Solanales; family Solanaceae; genus Solanum; species Solanum corneliomulleri. The sequence continues at coordinate 26,123 of JAKWIY010000596.1, forward strand.
ATTCACACATCCTTTATGCACTCAAGAAGGTTGGGCCAAGAGAGGATAGTGTTCGTAAGCACTCAAAAGGGCAGTGGTTAAAATGTGGTTGTCCAAATGAAGGTTTCAGGCTCAAAATGGAAAAACTAGGGATTAATGTAATTTGGTAGGCTTTGAAAGGCACAATCGGGTCAAAAAAGGCCTACAATCCTTTCTCAAACCAAACATTACTCATGATTTCGCCTCGAAAAACATTCAGGTCAGGTCAAGTCGATAGATAATCACAGTGTAACACAATTGAACTTTGATCAAAATCTCACCACACCATGCACATGAAACATAAGGTTAATTTTATTCTTATCTTGATTGAATGCAAGAGAATTTTCAAGCATCACAAAAGCACAGATAAGAGGTACCGCGAGAACCTATGGTTTACCGCAAAGTCAATCTTTTCAATCATATCGAATATATTTACATGCTCTTAACCAAATAGGTCCCGACCGAGTTGAAGACATGACTCTAACAGTATGTACAAACAATTTTTTTTTTTATTATTATTTTTATTTTTATTTTTATTTTGAAAAATGATTATACCGAACCAAAGAAGGGTTGCCTACGTATCTCAATAAACTGAGAATCAGGTACGCGTAGTTCGCGCAGATATGACTTGGAAAATATGCACAAACTATTTTATGATTTTTTTTTATATTTTTTTTTGAAAAAGATAATACCGAACCCAAGAAGGGTTGCCTACGTATCTCACTGAAATGAGAATCAGGTACGCGTAGTTCGTGCAAATATGACTTGGAAAATATGCACAAACTATTTTATGATTCTTTTTTATTTTATTTTTTTGAAAAAGATAATACCGAACCCAAGAAGGGTTGCCTACGTATCTCACTGAAATGAGAATCAGGTACGCATAGTTCATGCAAATATGACTTGGAAAATATGCACAAACTATTTTATGATTCTTTTTTATTTTATTTTTTTGAAAAAGATAATACCGAACCCAAGAAGGGTTGCCTACGTATCTCACTGAAATGAAATGAGAATCAGGTACGCATAGTTCATGCAAATATGACTTGGAAAAATAGCACAAACTATTTTATGATTCTTTTTTATTTTATTTTTTTGAAAAAGATAATACCGAACCCAAGAAGGGTTGCCTACGTATCTCATTAACATGAGAATCAGGTACGCGTAGTTCGACCAGATAAGGCATATAAGAATTTAGAGATTTAGACAACTCAAAGGAATTCCTAGGTCTAACGCCACTGAAATTTGTAGTCATGAAGGGTTTTTTTTTTTTTTAACCAATATTTATACTATCTGTTGAATGTACCCTGCAAATTTATACAGTAACGATTTGTTGTACTTTGGATGTTTTCTTGAATCTTTGTCTCCTTCCAATTTTCACGAGATCCAGACACTGTTATGACCATCCCCGACTGATGTCGGGGACGGTATTCCTACAAAAATATGAGAAATATGTGAGAGCAGGACCATCATGCAAAATAATAATAAAAATAAGTGAGTGCCACCTCATAGTCAAATACTCCCCTGATTTATCGTTTTGACGCGACATAATTGAGAAATGCGAAGATTCTAATTTCGCTAATCCTCTTGTCCTTTGCAACTTTGGACAAATAATAATTTCTGAATAGAGACATAAATCACCGTTTCGCTTTGAAGAAGAACAACTCAAAAATGTAAAAGTGTTAGTTCCTGTACATAATGAATAATGCAAAATATCAATGAATAAAACACATAAATACTGTTATAATTAAAGCCAAACTGAATATATCACATAGCATACAAACAATTATTGCGCGTCCTATACAAATATGTGACCCTTTTATGCCTAGGGTAGGCCTATCGATTTGAAGGATGTATACGTCATTTGAAATATTTCATTGCCCCAAAACTCAAATTTATACAAATTTTATTAATAAAACCTAATGGAAATACATAACAGAGGAAATATATACAAAATAATCAGTCCCACGCAGGGGCACGACCCTAAACTATGCCTCCACGAAAAACCCTTCTTCTTTCTTGGCTTTTTGTAATCTTCGGATGTCAACATCTTCGACTAGGCTAGTAGCTTGTGAAGCTCTTTCTTTAACCTAAGCAAACTATTACATAATCCTTACCCTATGAGACAATGATTTTCTAAAACAACGTATACATCCTTCAATTTTAAACACATAAGTATGAACGTCCATTTAGGCCGTGGGCCGTTTTGTACTCAAGGTGGTCTTCTAATGGGCACAACACGCCTTGGGTGTTGGTCATCTTAGGCTGATGCTCAAATTCGGATTTGGTTTTGCTCTATCCTAGGATGACTAGAATTGGTATAGAAGTGACGGTTACCCGAGTCGGACAGACAACAGGGTGAAGCTAATAAAAGACGTTGGATGACCGCAAGCCAACTATTCGTATATTACTTCCAAAGATTAGACTTGTGTGTTTTTCTGAAGGAAGCCGTGGTAAGCCACGTAACTTCTTTTGTCCTAATGCAAACTATTTGTCATTTGACAAGAATTATGCCATGAAATGCAATGATAATATACACAAAAAAAAAAAATAATGAATAAATACAATATACAAATAATCAGCAAAATATAAAAATACAAGCTATAACATAACAATAGAACAAAAATTTCCTCAATTTGAAAAAAAAAATAAAAAAATTTAAATTCATATTGGTTAAAACCTCTGAAGTCCCCAGCGGAGTCGCCATTCTGTTTACATCCCTAATCTTTCGAAATAGGTCGAAACGTCACGACAACTCAGAAAATAATTAATTGTTCAATTTCAACAAAGTTTTAAAAATGAACGAGTTTTAAAAGAGTCGCACCTAATTTTAGGAAAAAACTAGGAAACCATTTATGATCTACGAAACCAATTCGATTCTAGGTAAGGGGTTTAAGTTATTCCGAAGGGAAGGGGTTAGGCATCCTTCGGAATCCACAATTGTGGTTCCCGACTGAATTCATTTTTTTTTTTTCAAATTGAGGATGAATATAAAATAGACACATATAATAAACAAACAATATACATAATAAAACAATAATTATCGGCCTAAAAGTTTGCCTAACGTCAATATTCACAAAATAACGAATGAAATACAATTCGAACTTTTCGAATAATTTTAAGGAGGAGCACCTCCGGGTACCTGTAAAGACACTTAGTAAAAAGAGTTAGTACCAAATAAATAAAGATGAATAATTCAAATAATAACTAAAAATAAAAATCCGCCTTATTAACATGGGAGGCCTTGGAAATCGACCGTGGTAATTTCTCATCGGCCAAAATTCAACAATAAAAATATTAACTTTAATTAAATTTCCGTCTATGAAAATGGAAAAGCCTCCAAAACCGACGGAGAGTTTCTCATTGGCCATATTTAACAAATTTAGAATATATAAACTTGAAATTAAAATTCCGTCTTTTAAAAGGGGAGGCCTCTAAACCGACGGATAGATTTTTCATCGGCCCCTTTTTAACTTGTCTTCCAATATCCAAGGAACCAATAATATATAAAAACGATAGCAGCCCAACGTTCCTATAAAGCTAACAAGAACATAATATGCAATATTTAAATAATACCAATTAACATAACAACATGAATATGAACTAAAATAAAATAAACCAATCGCAACATAACTGATAGCAATGAAAACAATATACAGAAATAAATAAAATTAGCACTACCTAACTTTATAGTCAAAATATGGTAACATAAAACTAATTAATTTTAGCACTACCTAACTTTATAGTCAAAATATTGGTAACATAAAACTAATTAATTTTAGCACTACCTAACTTTATAGTCAAAATATTGGCAACAGTGACAATAAAATTTAAGTAAAGACAACAAAATCAAAACTACAATGATAACATATCTAAGCCATAATGAACTTTATCTATTAAAATTTAAGTAACGACAACAAAATCAAAACTACAATGATAACATATCTAAGCCATAATGAACTTTATCTATTAACCCACAACAAATAATTAAAACTAATTAGATAACAAGAAATAACAATAACTGCATCAAGGTTTAGGTAACTAAATCAATATATGAACAGAAAGAAATAAAACAATAGAAATAGCTAAATAAATCAAAGATACCAAGGTTAACAAAAAAAAATCACTTAACACGATGAAGAAAAACTAAACCAACTTAACAAAACATAAACAACAAACAAGGACAGTAATTATTAATAAAGAGCAAAACAATCAAGTATCAAGCAATATTTTAGAACAAAAATAAGACTAAGATAACCTGACTAGCAGAGCTCAGTGTTTGACTTCATTGTTGCTTGTTGCTCCCGAGACAGTCATTTGAACTGTTCGAGTTTGGAAGACCAAAACCTGTAAAAAAAACATGAGCGGCCGGCTTGAGAAGTTAGATATTGTTGGTCGAGGCGTGCCTCGCTGGACACCGTCCAGCTCTCGCTGACGGTTGTTGGTTCCCTGAAACTCGCGGTAAAAAGGTTCTGCTGGCACGTCCCGCTCGCCGCCTTGTCTCCTTCCCGTTTTTTCCGTAAAAGGAGAGAAGAGGAAGAGAGGACGTCGGGTGGCGTTTCCTCGCAGGATGTTGTGCTGTCGAAAAAAAAAACGAGAAAAGGAATGGAAAAGAGTTGGGGAGAGTGGTGGGGCAGTGGTGTGTAGGAGAGGAGGGGCGAGAGAGGAAGGAGGAACGGAAAGAGGGGGGAGAGAGGAGGAGAGGGGGCGGCTGGAGATGGGGTTTATGGGGTCTAACTTGGTAGTTTTCTGGTGGTGTGGTTATGTGATCTGGTTTAGAGAAAATGGAAATGGAGGAAAAGAGGAGGGGCAGTGGGTGGCGGCTGGAGATGGAGAGGGGAGGGAAGGTGGGCGCGGAAAAAGAGGGAGAGGGAGAAGGGGAGGGGTAGGGACTGGCAGGGGGGCGGACAGCGAAGAGGAGGTGCTGATTGCCTCCTCTTGTTTCGCTGGAGGAGAAGAGAGACGAGAGGATGAGGGTAGAAGAGGGAGGCGGCTGGAGAGAGGGGGGAAGGGTTTCTCCCTTCTTCTCTCTCTTTTGTAAAATTCCCCCCCCCCCTCTCTCCTTTTGACCTAGTTACCCACTTAAATAAAGACTCAAAATGAGCCAAAATGACGGGCTTAGCGTTATGGTCCAAAATTACGAAATTTTTAAAAATGTTGGGCCAAAATTGGGTGTCAACATCATCAAACGAAGAAGGCAAAACTTAATTATGTTGAAAGATTCATCTTATCATATTAGTACGAAGTATGACTATTTTCAATATTTTAAAATTTTATTAATGTATTATTTATGCATGATAGATATATTATCTATGGTACATTTCTCATAGTTATTAGATATTGTTATGCTTAAAAATCTATATATAATATAAAGAAGATAATATAAAAGTGAAGTTGCGCCGCTCTTCGGCCAAGAATTCTATTTAATTTTTTCCCCTCAATTTTTCATATTTTTCTACTTACTTATTATTGTACAAAAAAATTAAATATATCAATTACTACTCCTCTATTTATTGTTGTACTTAAATGTCTCAATTATTTACACTCATTATTACAAGAAATAAAAGTCTTAATATTTACTACTTCAATCTTTCAAGATATTTGTCTTTTTTTTTATTGTACTTTTTTTCCTATTTCAATTTAAACACAATGAAGTAAATAAAAAAAAAGAAGGTGATTTGCTTGCTTCCTTGATAAAACTGACAATAGTTCATAATCTTTTTTTGTCTGAGGTATGAGTATAGTTTAGTTATTTAGGTATATTTTATTTTGTGATTGCCCGGTGTTTTTTTTTGGGGGGGGGGGGGGATTCAAGATAAGATCTTGATTGATATTTCATTCACATCGTAGTACGTAAGTGTTGTCTTGTTTATATTAAAAAATTTATTTTTAAAAGTAGCGTGATTAAATATTAAAAAAACGAGTAGAGGCAAAACTAGTGAAGAAAAAAATGCATTTTCCATTTTATTCTCACTTATAATTTTTCTTGAAGAGTACAACTATCTCAATTGTTATCGAAGTAAAGCATGTACACTTAAATATTGAATAGTTGTGGAACATGATATAGAGGAGACAAACTTTTATATGTGTAAATTACGTTTAAAAAATAAAGTTATCGATATTGTTATTGAGGCATAATAAAATTTAGTGAATTTATCGAAATGTACACAAGCTACATCAGAGATTTGCAATCATAAAATACAAAACATGAAAAATATAATTTGTTTTCGTTCCATCAATCACATCTATACGAAAAGCAAATTATAGGAAAATCAAATGACATCAAAATTCTTTCATTTCAATAATAATACACGATCTTAAATAATATACTTAGATTATTATCGAATAATAGTATCATAAATTTTGAATTCCTCATTAATTTATAAGTTAATAATAAATCATCTTTATAGAATGCTTCTATCTTTCTATATAGAATTCTTTAGTAGGAAGAATTTGTAAAAAACATTTTTCTCTCCCATTAAAAGCTTTTCGATCTAATATGAGAAAAATTACTTGACTTAAATTTTAAAAATAAATATGAAAAGGAGAAATTATTGGTAATATATAAAATATTGACTATGAAAACTAAAGATATCACAAGTTGTTTTCCCTTCCTCTAAAATGTACTTGTTTCATAATGTTAGTTGTTTACAATTTAATAATTCATATAAGTAGGAAAAAAATAATATTAAACAAATGAAAGGTAAAATAAATGTATAGTCATTCATGAGATCAAATTTTTAGTATCTTTTTTGTATTTTGGCACTTACCTTTACCTTTTCTTTTATTTTATTTAGTATATAATTATTCAATTTTCTATTTAACTTCAATATTTCAATATTTAAGAAATTATTTGAAGAAAAAGCAAGAGAAAAAATATAAAACTTGCAATAGTATTTTGATCACCATTAAAATTGATAGAAATCCATAGCGTAACGACAAGCTAAGGGTATGAGCGAATTTAAAAAAAATATAAATATAAAGGTTGAAGCTAAAAGAATATTAAAATGCATATTATATCTAATAAATAAAATATATTATCATAGTGGGAGGTGAGAAGTTGATCAATGGTTGAATATAAAGATTTGCAAGAAATTTAAACAAAAATTAAATTAAATGAATGAAAAATGGTCAAAGAAGAAAAATAAATATGAATGGAAGTCATAGAGAGATTTCACATATCACCTTATTTATGTTTCTCATTTATTGTATATATTGATTTATATTATAATATTTAGTCTTTATTGTAATTGTTTTTTTTCTTCATTTATTGACATTAAGAAATGATTTGTGCATTGGAGTGTAGTGTTCTTGTTTATTTAATTTAAATTAATAATAATAGTCAAAATCACATTTTAAATGTTATGTTTTTAGAGTTCTTTTTATTATTATTTACTTTTCCTACTAGAACAATCACCAATTATTTATCAAACATTTCTAAATTATCAGTTATTTTTTATTCCTATCTGAATTATCACTAGATTTGACCTAAATGATAAGAGGGATTATCTTTTTAGTTGAGTGGCGTTAAAAAATGAGTGAGACAATATTTTAAAGTTGTGTGGTACTTTTGGAATTCTTAAAAAAAAATAGTTTTTCTAATTCATTCAATATCCATTTGTTATTAAAAAGAGTATAATATGTGAACCTTTATGAGATGTGAATGGAATACACATATATTCATAACTTGTCATAACTAGTAGTTAAATTAAAAAACTGAGGAAGTTTCTCAGTCCCTCTGAAATTGAAGAAAACACTTCAACAACTCATTCATTAGCAGACTATAAATGTAGAAATGCTTAAAACATGTAATGACAACAAACTAATAAACACATCCATTCCAATAATATTCATTTTCTAAAATACACGTTACATCAAGGCAAAACAAAGAGTTACAATAATACATTTCTCGCTATTAAATAGCAAAACATTGAGATATGCTCAAATTTATCTAGATAATTTTGTTTTAGGTTAGCGCATGAAATCGTGCATAGATATTAATTGGAGATTGATTGGTGATTTCAATTGTAAAAATATTTATTTATATTCAGATAGTTTGGAATTTCATTTCTTTTTCTTCTATTATTTGACAATATGAATAGTAATGTCATCTTAGATAGCTTGTAGATTTCTTATATCGTATTATATCTTATTTTCTACAATTGTTGAATGTTTTTGATGTCTTCTAAGAGAAGAAATCATTGTTATTGTTTTAATACTCGGAATCCTTAGTTATCTTCCTCATA